>JAATOF010002733.1:0-24363 GCA_013170925.1 Podosphaera leucotricha | reverse complement strand
TACTCAAACTATAATCCCATAGTTTCAACATAGGTAAGAGGGTTTTCACCGAAAAGTTTCCTCCTATGTAAATAAGATAGTTGGATAGACTCCTGTGTGGGCCACTAAGGCGCCAAATCGGGTTAATTGAAATCAAATTCAAATAATAATTCCTGAGAAGTACGGACATTGATTGCCTTAGTAATAATATCTGTCCAGGCACACTTCGCTACTTTATGTACCCCAAATTCCTGAAATTTAAACCAGGAAGGAAAAGTTCGCCTCCTCTCATGAAATCGATTATAGAGAATCACTACGGAACCTGAGAAACGTTGAATACTACGTGTTGCTTAGATTTGAAATTAAATGGATATTGAATGCGGAAAGTACACGTCAGTCTAGTACTGTTTTTGGTCTCAGAGCAAAAATTGCTCGCATAAACGATTTAGTATATTAATATATTAGTTCCCCTACACCCAAAGTCTTTGATGGTCTAACGGTCATGATTTCCGCTTGTCATCAAATTAACTCGCGGGAGACCGGGGTTCGACTCCCCGTCAGAGAGACTAAATGAGTTTTTAGTGCCGCATGGGATCGGACTCATCAATGGTAAGGTCTGACTCTGTATCGGCAGATAAATATTCAACCAATGATAGGGCGTGCGCAATGCCTTATTTACAACAGCGACTAAATCCGAT
The DNA here is from genome assembly GCA_013170925.1 of Podosphaera leucotricha. Classification (NCBI taxonomy): domain Eukaryota; kingdom Fungi; phylum Ascomycota; class Leotiomycetes; order Helotiales; family Erysiphaceae; genus Podosphaera; species Podosphaera leucotricha. Next base: position 23,686 of record JAATOF010002733.1, on the reverse strand, counting down.
TTTTTGTTGACTGCTGTAAATATTGACTGTAACTCTCAAACCAGTATCCACCGTTCATGGACCGAATTTCTGGATCAAGCAACATAAATTTTTCTCACCAAATCGGAAGTTTGACGCTATAATTTTCTCTCCTGGATATTTTACTCTCCGCCAGTCAAGCGTATACAAATTATTGTCCATTTGAGTCTATGTCTATTAATAGATATGTAGGTCCTTTTTGCATACAGGCCAAAGACACCTATTCCTCAGGTAGTATGTCCTCTCCTATGCCTCCACCACGACCTCTTTCAAACAGGAATACCCCCACACTTCTTCATTCAAATACACACTTAGGGGAGCCTTTAAGCCTTTAACCCATTATTAGCCCCCCCCAAGCTAACTAAACGAAAGCCATTTGCGGGTGTGTAGCTTCCGGGAAAACTCTACCAAAAACCACTGGGTGCGGGGCTCCCCTACTACCGACATCAGGACTAAATTTGAAGACACAGCTACCCTTCTAAGGCGTTCAGAGAGGCCGTCCAGCTGGGCGCAGCAGACCTGTGTATACCTAAGAGAACCTCACTCTCCCTTCCTAGCCCTCCTACCTCCCCTGGTTCATGTCTTAGGACAAACCAAAGGTCGTGATAAGATGTCAGAAAAGCCTTGGTCGAGCATGAACACCGTAGAGTAGCCTAACCTAGCCTTCAATTATCGATCGTTACGGACTTGGGGACGTCGAGTAACTCATGTAAACGAAAAGCCCTCCTGACTAGTAAAATCGAAAAAAAGACTGAGGGAGGACGGTTTTTGATGAATCAAATATGTCAGTTGAGAGGACGACGGGTCTCGGGGTTTGCTGTGTGCGGACTTTAGATTCATCCGACGGCGGACTGGCATATGTTGAATATGACGAGAGTCTCTCTAACCATCGTTGTAGCAACCTTTTTTACCACATCATTCCCCTCTTTCCCTCCGATCTTCTCATCACCTTTCGTCGTGAGAGGTAAACGGATTGCGAACCTTTCAGTATGAGGGGGAGATACTCAGCTCGAAGTAGATACAGGTATGTGACTCAATCTTAGCTCTGCTGACTCTCAGAAGGGAGCTGGAGGTTCGTAGGGGACACCACGAACAGGTGTTAAGTCGTCGACCCCCCTCCGCCAATTAAAAAATCGTCTATTATTTCATGTATCAAAGGGGAGCTCCAAACTATTGCTACAACGTTTATAAATATGTTCGTAGACATATACTATCACCACAGCAACCAATAGGGTCGTGATGAGCCATTAGTTTCTCATGAGTATCACACATTTAGCTCGGCTATATACTTCTTGACATATAGTAGTGTCTGGCCACCTTTTGCTCAACCATAAACTTTTCTTAAACCTGTAAATAATCAGCGGAACCCTCGGAAAATGGATACACGAAGATCAGCCTATAATCTGCTATCAGTCATCAACTTTGGTATTTTAAAAAAGTATATGAAAGGCTGCTGAGGTCTACGAAGCCTCTCAATCAATCTCACAAGCGCGAATATAAGGTCGCAGTTCCCATGCGATAGTTCATCAACAATAGCAGCGATTAGCTCTGGAGTAAACAGGCTTTCTTGTAATTAGATTGGATACTTAATAATGAGAATCCAAATTCTTAGACGCCTTTCCATCTCTGGGCCTGAGAAATGGTCGCCCAAATCTTTCATGCGAATGACAACCATAAATAAGTCTTATGATCAATTTTGGGTTTACCATTTCATCACACGTATCTCACGGGTTTTATTTGTCGTTGGTCGAAATATTGAGAGGTCTAAATCAACAGGAGCCAGCTCAAAAACTGCTTGAGCGTTTTTTGAAATGCTTTGAACTCTCGGATAGAGCTGAGTATATAGCCCCAGGATATGTGGAATATGGACAAAACTGGAGTTGCTCTTGGAGTTTGTTCTAATACCCAGGTGTCTGCAAGCTCTTCAAAAAAGAAAATACATGTGACTTCTCACAAGAATCGTCGCGGGTGAGTATCAAAATTTGAGACCCCCTCTGTCACCGAGGCCAAGCTCCAATGCTCAACTTTTTAAATACCTAAAATCAACATATTTTCCTACTGAAATAATACATGCTTGGCTTGCATAACTTCAAAAAATAGCTGAACATTTAATTTAATAGGATGTAGGTGGCTGAAGTGTATTTTCATACCAGAAACTTCACCGTCACATGATGGACATCGACGTCTCTTTTTTGATGGCCACGAATCTCACACTGTGAATTTAAATGACTATTTAAACTTTATGAGGCTCATCTCCCTTACCAATGCGGTATACCTATATCTTACTTCAGCCACTGGCCTTGTTTCTTTCTCGGTTCTGAAGTTGAAGTACCAAAATGAGATTCCGGCTCTGTTTGTCCTTGATGCGACACCAACTAAGATAGAACGATTTGTGGTAGTATAAAATAAGACAGGGGAGAAGGGACTTTCAGAGTGAGTTATAAGAGATGAATATAGGGCAGATGGGCTAAGCCCGTTCAATCCCAACATCATGCTACTATAATCTCAGATGACTGGCTAGCCAGTCACACTACTATCAAATCATCAATCATTAATTGTATCAGATGAGATACCCAATACCCATTGGAGCTCATAAGCTCTATACAAGGCTCAACAAAAGTTATGTTCATCTGAAAATATTTCAAGAAATACTCGCGAAGTACTTAGCAAAGCAGGTAAGGTTATCGCTGAGGTCAATGCTCGGGCAGCCCAACTGGAAGCTCAAATTTAAAAACCTAAAAACGAACAAGATTGTATTCAGACAACTCACTCAAGAAAACGGGTCTATGTTGACCCAGATGAACGATTCAGTGGTGCAGTGAGCATCTTGAATGCTACTGACTTTAAGGCGACGTTACAAGCCCAAAAGGAAAGTAATTTGGCTGAACCGACAAAACAAGCGACAAAAGTAGCAGCGGCTTTTACTCTAAGCTCCATGTGTAGTGAATGGCAACTGTTATCATAATTCGAAGAAATATCAATTTTTGAATCTATATTGTTGGATTTTGATGAGTGACCGGGAAGTATATAGCCTAGCTTACCAACCGCGACAGTATCTAAGCCAAAATTCATGATATAATGTGTTGCTTCTTCAATGAATGACAAATATATCAAACGTTAAGACGTTAATTAAGATCTTTTGTCTAGATTTTGTTTCAGACTAAAATCATTCATGAGAATTCATGCCGCTTATCCTACCGATCGCTAAATAAATCTTCTTGCTTCCTTCGGACAATATTATTCCACCAGATGTGATTGTATCTGTCTCCATCGACAGCTCTAAGAAATTGGAAGATTAATTTCATCCGACGTAGCACCCTTGATTGAACGATGACAACACGATTAGAGTAGTTTTCAAAATGTATTAGAACTTTAAATTTATGTCCTCTTTTTAATTCCAATAATACACTCTGTGGGCTTTGTTAAAAATCCTTCTACTGATTCAAGGTTCTCAGTGAATACTTTAAAGTCCCATCGGCGAACAATCGTGGCGATCATCAATGCAAGCTCCATCATTGCTTGATTGCGACCCATACAACTGCGAGGGCCAAAGCTAAAAGGAATGAATGCGGTCTTCTGGGAATCAGTCAAACGCTCCCACCGTTCTGGCTTAAACTCCTCCACATCGACGCCCCAGATCTCAGCAGAATGATGTACTGTATAAGCCGATACTGAAAGCACCGTTCCAGCTGGAAAATGCTGGCCTAATACATGTATTCCAAGTCCTGGAGGAACTTCACGTGGAAGACCTAGAGAGACGGTGGGGTAGATACGCATACCTTCATTAATGACATTATGAAGATAAGGAAGGGATTTTACTTGCTCATAATTTGGAACCACAGTAACATCCGATAGAGCCGTATCAAGTTCGGCTTGTAACTTGGAGAGCACGTGTTCTGTACGTAAACAGTAATATAGGATTGTGCAGGCTGTATTTGAGACGGTATCAGCCCCGGCAAAGAGGAACACGAGAGCCTCAGCTATGAGATCGGTGTGGCTGAGTTCGGGGCCTGTTTTATTTCTACCCTGCAACAAAAGGGCGAGAATATCTGAGCGGTCGGTGTTAAATTTCCCTTCCATGCGTTGTTGGATTCTAGCAATTCCTATATTAAGCACTTGATCTACGCCTTCAAACCCCTTTCTATATAAAGGATCTGGTAGATATGTCGAGTATTTTTCGAGCCAGGGAACACAAGCAAGAGTTGTAGAAGCCAGACTACGCTTATCTATTGCTTGAAATACTGACGAGTAGGTTGCAGGAGAATTTGGATTCGTTCGTAACTCCATAATGTCATTTCCTTTCTCTAGCATGCCGAACGATTTTCCAAATGCCAAATCTCCGATGATATCAAAACCTAACATGCTAAACCACGGAAGGCAGTCTATCTTAGCATAGCTATCCACAGATTTTGCAGCGAATTGATCCCATTTCTGAGTCATTAGTTCAATGTTTTGCTTCACATACAACTCAAGTTGGCTTAGTGCTTTAGCCGAATAGACGTGTGAAGTAACCTTCCTCCTCTCGGAATGCAGGGAACGATTACGCGTGTTAAAAATTGTATATAAATCATCGACAACAAAGGTGTTGTAAAAGTCACTAAAGCAGTTAATAAATAAATTTCTCCTTGACAAAAGATTGCATAAAGAACTTGCCTTTTTAACAAGCCATTTGCATGGCCGTAGATGACCGGTATGGCAGTTTCATCGGCGATTGATATATGATTTGGCTGAATTCTAACTATTTTTCCATATTCCTTGTGAGCTTGATCAACGCTCAAAGAGCGCTTCCCTATCCGTGTTTTATAAAACAGCCATAAATTAGAGAATCTGGCAAGTAATGGACCTGGTATACCTCTTAAAGCCCTGTAAGAACCCAAGTAAGGACCAACATAAAAGATGACGAAAGCGATTGCGAACGCATAGGGTGTTAAAAGGAAATCAAAAAGCCCCATTTGAAATAATTTGACTCTGAATTTTGTGACGATGTGCTCTAAACAAGAGCTGGTGATCAATCAGATGCTGGTGATCAAACCTAAGAAGAAGAATTTTACAGGTGAGTGAAAAGGACGTTTTACTCTTCTAGTTTTATAGCCAATGTCAGTCCAACTCAATATGTAGGAATCATGAATGTCCGCATGATTACTACGCTTCTGTATTGCCCTAGTATCAATCATAAATATCTGGATCGGACTCATTCTGCAGGGAAGTCGATAATTCAAGGGCGAAGGACCCGGCGGAAGAATTATCTGGCAGGCACCAGTGATTCCCATATCAATAGCACGGGACTCACTACATCCGATTAAGACAGCATGGCTGGCATAAAACTCGGAAGAGTATTGTATGACTCTATCTTCAGCCAGGTGATGACTGAATATTCGTTTTCGTGTTACTATTATTCGGAAAACGCTAGTCCAAATCTACTGAATACCAATACGAATACGAGAATGCACGTCGCCTAAGCGGGGTAGAGAGACACTACATTATTTCTGGTTTATTCAGCCTTCAGGCCATGACATGACACTCTGAGAACGGAAATCTTATAAGTAAATTTATACATGTGTATGTATATTGAGAGTATGAGATTTAAGTAACTTGACCAAACATGCGATATTGCTGGCGCTACGCTAGTGATAAATACTGCTGAACAAACAACTGAATTACAATAAATATAACTATTCTATACTAATATACTAAGCTTCCAGCCTAATTAGAGTCATATTCTCAATATGTTATGATCCGGGTCGCAAGTGTTTGAAGAACAGAAGTACGAAAGAAAATTAGCACATTAAGGCTACGGTTCTGAGGGCTCGCCAGAAATAACAAGAGTGTGAACGTTTTAACACGGCTCAAAAGTTTCTTTGATAACTAAGGGAGTGTTGAACTATCTCGTTGCAGCTCGAGAGGATTAGGAAGGGATATCAGGAGTGTGAGCAGCGAAAGAGTTATTGCTTTTTATCTTTCCTTAACCTTAACCGTTTACAAAGCAACGCAAAAACGCAAAAATAAAAATAAAAATAAAATGGAAAACTTGGGTGATTATAGAGGAATATCTCTGCTTACGCGCGAAAATCACGAACCATGGTTTCAAGACATGAGTTTTATGCCCCGTGGTAAGGAAATATTTTACGTCATTGAACTCTCCCTGAAAGAGTTTGCTCGGATCCGACGCTTATCATCACCCTCCCTAGGAAAGTGCCACGTCGGGATCAGCTGCAGAGAATTATAAAGATTAAAATACAAGGTAGCAAGAGGAGGATTTTCTCAAGACTAAGTTCCAAAAGTCGAGCAAGTCAACTTCGTCTCAATACATGACAAAGATCGAAAGTTTCACGTTTGATGAAACAAAAGGCGTACTTAATGCGTGGGCTATGCTGAAGGGTTACTGTCGCAAGCTTATTGCTGCCGACATTAGCCTCAAGTCCACTTGCCCAGATCATGCTCTTTTTATAATCCTGACGAAAGCTCTTCCAAAATCCTTCAAGCCACTGACTCGAACTGTTATTGTACTCTCGCATCTCACCGTAGACGAAAAAATAGAGATGCTTGTAGAGCACGACCTTGCCAAAACCAAACCAAACGATAAAGCCGCAAGAAGTCATAAGCTCTCGGAAACTGATTCAGATGACGAAAATTCAAGAAAGTGTCAGCTTTTCCGCTGAGAACATGTTTTCCGGTTTTGTGGTCATGTCCAAATTGTAGGAAAATTACTAAGAAAACACCAACGTGAACAAACAAGATCGTTGAGTCCTAGTAAGAAGTTCAACTATAAGTCACAAGGAAAGGTACAACAAAAGCGAAGCCACGGTTACACTGCCGTCTCTTCCTCTGAAGGAAGCTCTAAATTGACCAGCGAAGATGACGATGTCCAATAAATGTGTAATCTAAAGAAAACATCAATAAGATTGCTTTCTCCTCTCGGCCAGCAGATACCGGTGCCTCCTCTCTTATGTCTAACTAACTCTCTCTCTTCAGTCACTTGATTCCCAATCAAACGCAGACGAATTCAAGTGGCAGGAGGATCTCTTTACCCAGAGGCAAAAGGAGCTGTCAAACTGGACTTTGCGGATGGGTCCTGGATACTTCTTTCAAATGTTTTATTCGCCCCGAATTTGGGGACGAGCTTATTGTCTGCTGGGCGCTTGTGTGGAGCCAACCTTGATGGTTCTTTTGATGCTAATGCTATGTATTTCAAATTTGAAAGGAAAATTATTGTCAGAGCTGAAATGATAAATGGCCTCTATATTGTGAGTCATATTTCAAGCCGCAGCAGATAAATTGCATTACTTAGTGCTGTTGGCTACAAAGACTCTTCCAGTCAAGAAATCCTTCCACCCAAAGTCAAGATCATAGTGTCAAAGCCTCTCCTGAAAAGCTAAACACATCAGTAGAGAAAGATACTTGTTATTTCTCAGATGGTTTGCGCATCTTCGCCCAAAGAATATTTCTAAATGACACAGTTACAACACCTGACAAGTCTATCAAGGCTCCAAAGGATCTCCAGATATATGAAACTTGTGCAACTATGACGTTGAAAGATAGTATTCCTAAAAATCTTGCCGCATAAGATGAGTAAACTTGCTATGATTCAACTTAATATCGCTGGTCCCTTTTCAAAATCGCTTCTAGGTAACAAATACTTCTTACTCATTATTTATGAATATTGAAATTGCTGAAATGGATATGTGGGCAATACTGAAAGATTCTGGTTTGCCGCATGAGTTTTGGGATGAAGCTGTCACCGTCGACACATGTTTGAGAAACCGGACCGATACTGGACCGATTATCGAAGGAAAAGTTACTTTTTTAGAGGCAGCCAGGACTGGAGTCATTCCGTCTATTGATCATATCAGAGTATAGGGCAGTAAATTTTACTCATAGTTAGATCCTAAAACCATCCTAGGTAGCCAGCGCCATGTTAAACTAGTAAATATTCGCAGAGTTGGAATTTTTTTGGATATACATTAACAACAAAACAACTCAGAGTATATTCCTGAACTCGGGTATACAATTAAATCCAGCGAATTCTTGGTTGATGAAAAGATGAAAGGAGGCTCAATTGATCTTAGATTAAGAAATTTTGCATCTGGATCTCAAGGAACATTAAATGTTATGCCTGACCGTAAACCTCGAGGGCGCCCTTGATAGAATGTTATGGAGAATTCTGAATCATTATCATCGGTTACTGAAATACCAGATCCTACAATCACAGCAATCTCAGATGACAAATTAAGCTTCCCGGGTTCGTACTCCTACAACTCAACCTCCAAATGTAACGGAAGTTACTGAAAATAACCAGGCTAATTGTCAGATAACCCCTGATAATTTAGCTTCTCCAACTCAACCGGAAATGAACGGTATTAGTGAACCACTTCCTGAAACAACGTTATCGAAAAATTATGAGATATCTATAAAAGAAAATGTGGAAAGTGATTCGAGACCTTAAAAATATACCAATAATTGTCCATTGACTTCATCTTCTCAGACAAAACTATCCTCGCATTCAAATCTGGCAGAATCGTTACCCAAATTGACACTACCGCCACATTTATCACTGTTACCTTCTCCAAAGATTTCGCCCTTTGTAGAACTAGATGTCGAAGATTCACATTATTTGATAGACATCAAGCGAAAAAAGGAGAACATTATCAGTCGGTAAAAGTGAAAAACTATCTTACAAATTGCTAAAAATTCGAAATAGGTTTCTCGGAAAGGTTCTCGTTCTGAATCGAATCGTAATGTTGGCCGCAAATAGATTTACGGCTTTCTAAACCACTAGCCCAATCTCCAGTATTGTCATGACGCAGCAAAGGCTTGAATTTTTTTAGAAAAGAGCTCCAGATAGGGCCCGCGAGCGAGACGCCGTCTTATTGAGAAGTAGCAAGGGAGCGAAGGAAGCTTAGCAAAATATGACCTTGATCATTCTAGGGATGCCCATATTAAATACCGAGGTCGTGGAAAATATTAAAAATAATCCTGACGATGAAATTGTTGCCTTTTTTGGCTCAAGGAGCACCCGTGGAAAGCGTTCAAGCTGCTAATTGGATAGAAGCATGTACACGAATTGCCCATGACTCTAGATGCTCGTATGAAAATGCTTGTGCCCATTTGAAGTCACTTGAGGAAGCTACAAGGCATGTTAATCCCGGTACTGAACTTCCTGAACTTGAGCTAAATGTCGCCGCGTCTCAAAACATGACAGCAGTCGGTGATAACCCTGGATACGAGAGTTTCGAAGACGGTATCAAGGAAGACATTTCTACATTTACAAAGACCAACCTCGCGTATATTTCTCATCTTTTCGTCTCCTCACGAAACGTCACATACTTCAGCGTAATCTTTAATAAGAACTCGCCAGAATTTTTTCATCATGTACATTTTAATAGTCTCCAATATTTTCCTTCACACCTAACTCTCACCACGTTGAAGATGAATAAGCATCCACTAGAAGTAGGGCAATTACAGGGGATGGCTAATTCATCACAGAGATACGCAGATCAACTACTGCTCGTGGTTAGTAAAATTGAATTAAAGTTGATTCTTTCTGAAATTCACAGACAAGTCATAATCGTGCGTAGAGAACAAGCCTTGCCGTGTTACACTAATTAGGGATGAGTCATATACGCGAGGCTCACCCAGCACAGGAAATAGTGGTAAGGCACGAACAAACACATCTCTAAGTCTATTGTCTGGTGGAGTGCACGCGAAATCCTGAGGTTGATATAATTTTGAATACGCTATATAGCCTGTCAAAATTTGCCGCTATGGTATAGATGTATGAACATGTCCTAAAGCCTAATTTCATTTCAAACACGATGTGTCCATTATTACGATTTATAAAGTATTGCTGCCATTAAAGAGTGTAGAACCGCAGTTAAACAAACCTTTGGGCTGGATGAGGCCAAATATTCTGTGACACCAATGGTGATAAGTGAAGAAGTCATAATCACGGAGTGAAACGGAGATGAAAAAAGACAAGTCCGCCTTAGTGTACATGTATTTCCTAAATTTAGACTTTCTGGAAGTTGAGATCCAAGAAAGTCACAAAGAGGAGAGCGTATGAGGTGCATCTGCGCAGGCCAAAAGGCTAACACCGGTTCTACTAGATAATGAACCATTACACTACAACTGTACAATTTTATCCTGCCAACGTATACATTTATCGATCTGAATCCTATTTTGTAGAATAAACCCCTATTAGATCATTAATTTTTTAAAATATAATACAGTTTCGTTCAATTATTTGAGAGGGAAAATGCGGGTTAGAATCCAGACTGGGTAAAAACTTGACGACTCAACTGAATTTTTGTAAATCGAGATGAGAATTCGAAAGAGAGTAGAAGGAGGGCTAAGGGAGATTTGTCCTTATGCAAGCTTCAAATCCCTGATTTTCAGCAGCATATTTCTTCAGCTTGTCAGCAGTGAGGTTTTTTATGGGCTTAACTATGCGAATTTATCAAGCTAAAAGCCCAAAGAGAAGGTTCGTTTTTTTCCAGTATTTTTCCGCAGATACCTGTACAAGGTCCTGCAAAGTCGGGTCGAGGTTTGTTTGAGATTTTATTAGGGACTCCAAGTTGAGAAACTTAGATGGTGAGTTAGGGAATAGAAAAGCATGTTTGAATAAGAGGCTGATATCAAATAAAGTTTGCTTCATGAAATCATTAAATTTGTCAGAATTATTTTGGCCATCCTCTAGTTCCTCAGCAGATTGAGCGCAATTTAACTCAAATTGTTTCTCCAAATATTCTGCCATTAGCCGATAGGTTTCATCGCTTACATGTTTCTTTAGGATAAGGATCGCTTTGGCACTCCACAAGTCCCCACCGACTTGTCCCATGGAAAGAGTAAGATTGAGAAGGAGCCTAAATACAGCGGGCGAGGGCTGCACAGGTAGCTCTGGAGAGCCTTCCCAAAGAAGTGTTCCTCTAAAATATCTTGGATTTATAGATTCGACAAAGACCGTGAGATGATCCCCGACCACAAGGATGGCTAGTTTCTCGAGAAGTGGCACGAAAAGTGTAATACCAAACATTTGAGAAGTATAATGCTTTGGGAAGTCTGATCTGATGTCTCGGACAATTCGAAGGATGTAGATCGAGATCTGACCAATATTTTCAGAATTTTCGTTTAATTTTAGAAGCTCTTCAATTTTTTCTTGCAAAGCTCCATAAGCCTGCCCAAGGTAGATGCTTAGATTTTGCTGTAATAGCCGAGGATCATCTACGCTCAGCTGACTGCGCTTTGCTTCCAAGTCCAAATAGTCTTCGACAACATCGAAACAATCATCCCATTTTTGTTTACTTGACAAATCAATATTAGCTACAAGCTCATCAATAGTCTGGCGCCATGTTAAATATTTGTTGAAAGTTCTAGATAGAGCTTCATTCCGACCATAAGTGCGCGCGATGATTTCCTGTTTAAAAATTACCGCCCCTTTATCCAATTCTAGATTTAACATTGATTGGTCCCATAAGCTAGCACTCTTATCCGTGGATCCTTTTTTCCAAGACTTGATAATGTTCTCAAGCTCGTTGCCTACTAGATCATTTAGTTCATGGGCTCTCAGCTCGAGAACCTGGGTCATGCGAGTACAAAAGATATGCCGAAGCCGATCAAAGGTGAGAAGAGGAGTTTCGAATCTAGATAAGTTTTCTGCTTCTTGCATCCAAGTTTTCAATGTTTGAGTACGAATTTCAACCAATGCCTGGAGCCGATCCAAACACCCCACAGTCTGTTCAATCCCTTCCAGCAACAAATTCGTAGATTTTTCTGTCCAGTGTCTAAGTAAACCTATCATAGTCTCTTTATCAAGGTCATCATGTCGTATGTATGGTGTAAAATGCATTATATCATCCCCGAACCACGATTCGAATTCATCAAGTCTCAATTCTTCAAAAGCTCGCAATGAGCTATCAAGGAGCAAGGGTTTCACTTTGAGTTTGGCGAGCTGCTCTGAGATACGTTGAGGAAAAATTGTTTGCACGTAGACAAATGTTTGTGAATACATTGTTAAGGCGTTCCCAGACTTAGAATGGTCTTCTACGCTAAACGAACAAGAAATGGCATCACCCCTGGTTTGAAGAAAAAATCGTAGCACATCCTGTGTACCAGAACTTGTGGCAAGACTATAGGCAGAGAGAGCTCGAATGATGGCAACTTCATGATCATCGGTGCCCTGCTCCCCCAAAACTCGCTCGATGGCGAGCAGCAGTTGCTGACGAAGGAACGCTATTTTTTTGGTTAACTCCGCCACCGAATTTGTATTGCCTGTCACTAGTGTAGATACGCTCTTAGAGAGGAGCCGGCTCACCACGAGAATTTTCGCTGCGATCATTAGATTCTCTCCGCGAACTCGACTATCTCTGGCATCCTTTCTTTTTAGTATTCTTTTCACTACTAGAATGCAGAGCTCCAAGACTTTCATTTTAGCTATCCATTCTAGAGAAATCTTACGGCTCCCCAAAGTGTTGTTTGCGTCAAGTTTGGCGAGTCCCGATGTTAACTTCTCGATTGAGCTCCGGCTACAGGTCTGGCTAACTTTTTCAAGTTTATTTTCAGCATGATGAACGAGCTCGTTCATGCGCAGAATAGTGTCAGCAGTCTCAAGCAGCTGTCGATAACTCCCCCCGACAAGTGTCCGAAGACGGGCGTTGGTTTCATCTAACACGGTGGTCAGGCTAGAATGAAATTGGCGCACCTGTACAAGCGGATGATTGAAGACATCATCTACGGATTGACAATTAGACACGTCGAGCGGCGAAAGAGTCGCCATTTCCAAAAGCTGATTTGGTCAGACACATATGTGGCTCATAGGAACCTGGTCCCGTGATTTTAGACACGCGACCTGACAGTTGTATGATCAGTGCGCGTTCTTGATTAAGCACTTAGTGGCTTCAAATGCTCCAAATGACGAGGGCTCATGATTTCCCACAAAGCGCCTCTATGACCAACCATGCACGAATCTCTGCTATCCAAATTGAAACTGTCTCCGGTCTCCTGGCCGGTACAATTTCGACGCTTATCGTGCACCCCCTAGATGTGATCAAGACTCGTCTTCAAGGTAGCACACCTCACCACTCGCTTCGTGCCATGACGCACTAACGTCGCCCAAGTCCAGCGCAGTGCATCCTCAGCGCGTATTGGCACCTTAACTATCCTCCAAGGACTAGTTCAGAGAGATCAACCAATCCAGCGATTATATCGTGGTCTAACACCGAACCTAGTGGGGAATGCTAGCAGCTGGGCAGTCTTCTTTTGCTGCAAAACAATTGTTGAAGACCGACTTCTTCGCTATCGCTTGCAGCGCGAGTGCGTGATTCCCCGCAGAGACTTGCCAGCCGGCCAACCTCGGGATCTTCTCATGCCAATAGACTACTTCTGCGCGTCGGGAATTTCCGGCGCGATAATCACGCTCTCGACAAACCCTATTTGGGTGCTCAAAACGCGTATGCTGAGCTCTGATAAGGGACATGCTGGGGCCTATCAGAGCATGTGGCATGGCGCGAGCCAGATTATGAGGAAAGAAGGGCTGTGGGGGTTTTACAAGGGAATCGGAGTGAGCTTGCTTGGTAATAGTCACGGAGCAGTGCAATTTAGCGTCTATGAGCCCTTGAAGAAAGTCTGGAGACAAATGCTGATGCATAATCAACCCGGAAGCACGGCTAGCTTTTCGGAAGAAAAGCTAGGAATAACGGCAACCCTGGTGATTAGTGGGTCGGCAAAGATTATTGCAGGCACGGTTACCTATCCGCTCCAGGTCCTACGAAGTCGGATGCAAGCACATCATTCAGAACATGTATTTGGCAAAGGTATTGTCCAAGTGGCCCAGAAAGTTTGGGCAGATCAAGGCTGGAGAGGCTTCTACAAGGGATTAGGAGTAAATACCGCTCGAGTTTTGCCCGCGACATGGGTCACATTTCTAGTTTATGAAAACTCCAAGTACTACATGTCTGCCATGTCTAACAATTGAACTTTCTCTCTACAAAAATTTCGGGTCTAGGTGGTCGTTGGCGTCACTTTCATGATGCCAATATAATTTTTCTATCGACCCCAATGCGATGGACATTATAAATTCTTCACTGTTATTCCTAGTCATTCATCCGCCTAAAAAATTCTTTCACCGACGTGGCCTTAACTTCAGGACAGACGATGCGTGAAAAAGCGACGAATACAAAAACCAACAAAAACCACCTCGTAGATTAAATATCCACGTTGGGAATACTTTAGCTTCTCAGGGATATTATGTAGTTATCTCTTGGGCGTGATTATGACAAGCCGTGTACGCCATCATGACTGAAAGACACGGCTATCATGCCATCCTATCGATGTGGGTAAAAGCGTTACGTACGAGTGGGCGAAGTCCATCATACCGTGCCGTGCATCCCGCTTAAGTTTCGGCTCAAGCCCCTCTATTTGATTTATGCGCGAGCGCCTCAGGATTCTCACTCCAGCACTTCGCCCACTATCTTACACGCATGACGTCTGTTTGTACTTGCACAAACAAGCCTTTCATGGCTGGATAATAACTAAGGTGCGGCCAGCCGGGTATTTGTTAAGAGCTGAATTTTCACGCATAGTAGCAAGAGCAAGAGAGTACACACCAACGGGTCCTGCTTGAGCGGTTCCGGAGTTATGAGGCACTATCCTGTGAAATAGATCCTTCGGAATGGCTACTGTCGATCATTCCATAATCGGCGCATCTATCAACTGCGATGAAGGGCGTCGCTGAGTGTTGGACATTGGATCCCCTAAGCGCAATAATTGACTTTGTAGTGACATTTGCGAAGCGGAAGGAGCGAGCATCCTAGCATCTTGAAAATGACAATTTAGATATTGTCAAGCAATGCATAAAATCAAGAACTGCTACGGCTCAAGACTTTGGGTCAGAGTAAACAACTAATGGGCGTTCAACGCTTCCTAAATCACTTTTAAAACGCCTCAAAATAGCAAAAAAAGCCAACTCTTTTGTATTGAAATTCGCGGTCGACTCTGCTGAGGTTTACTTATCAAAGAAGCTTGAGGATCTGAGCCGACCTTTGTCATCAACCTGAGGCAACTCTGGCTGTGAGATATTCAGGTAAATCTACTTTTCAGTGCACTCAATGCTTCGGAATCACATCCAACAATGGCCTCAATTTTGCAAGGTTTACTCGGACGCTGTTTCTTACCTTTTATAACAAAGCGTTAATATCATACTTTTCTCTTTCCCAAGTCGAATTTCTAAGCCTGCTAAGTGTCGGGCATCGAAGCCTCTTTTCACCTTGTTTTTAATGAATTATTACGTCATCAATATATGCAGAGCAAAACATTCCAGGACGTCGCGCTAAGTATTGTTTATAATTCTGTGCAAAGTTGCCAGCGCCTCACAAAATCCGATTGGGCGAGTAGACTATTCATAGAGATCATATCGGTACCAGCAAGTCGCTCTCTAGTTATCGCCTAGAATTTTCAACCGGTGGGAGGTTGTCAGTATGTCAACGTCGGTAAGTCAATGGGCGTTAACTAATACATTTTCCTGGATTAGAGACAAGGGGTATCGGTCGTATTTGCAGATTGCGTTAGGATTACGATAATCAGCATTAAGACTTCTTCTATATCCTAACTTCCTTGCAAAAGTACAGGAGTATGGAATCAAGCTTTGACAATCAAATCAGCAACTCATCCTTTGACATATCGTCAAGGCGCTCATATGACGGCATCTTCTCATGTTCAGCTTTGTCCGTGTGAATTTGGTCTTCATACCATAGCCTTAGTCGATTCGGTAGCACTTTATGTGGACGATCTTCGCAGAAAATTTCTTCTAGCTTATGAAGTACTGAAGAATTTTGAATCAAGCTGATTCAGCTGTAAATTCTATTTCTGTGTCGTTCCGCTTTTCAGGAGCTTTGTTTCTATTTGCACTAGTCAAAGAAGTCACCGCTTCAATGTAACTAGTTTTTGGTTCTCTCTTTTTTCGTGTAGAATATATTTACTTGTTTTATATGCAACATTAAGATCTGGAGTAATAGCGTTGATTCCAAATTCGATATTTCTAAATGTTCTCTTCATGTCTATTTTTTATCGGCATGACAAAGATGACCATATTACTGATTATATCCGAGTTCTCATCTCGTTGGCTAGCTCAAGTTCCTATCCTTGCTCTAATCTGCGAGGCAAAAAGAGCCGCCACGAAGATGGTTGATCCTGGTAAATATCTGTCTGCACTCGAGAATTACCTCGATTCCGTCCTCGATTCACGGCATATTTTCTAAAGCAACGCCATGGACATCACAGAGCTCGCCGTTCAACATACGACGTCGCGCAAGGGCTATTAATGCTCCAATTTGGAGAATGTTGGTTATTGTGTGTAGTAGCTACTGTGAAATGTTGAGTCATGTCTTGTTGAATTATTCAGGTATTCATGTTAGTGTTTTGTCTATTTGTGTTGTTGTTTGTGGGAGGTTATATTCCACACTTAACGAAACAGAGGTCACGTTTAAACGTCGCTCTGAAGAAGAAAATGTTTCGGATGGTCTAAGATGAATATTGGGTCCTATACGATGGAGGAATATTTATGCAAAGGGATATACCTTTGGAAACGAGATAGAGAATATAATTTTTTTTTAACATCGATTTTCCTCAAAGTCTCATAGCTACAGCCATTACCGCGTCGATCCCAGATTTCTGCAGCATCTGAGATAGCCTCAAAGCGTAGGGTTTGCGCGGAAGTCTCTGTATGTGCCGTCACTCGACGAAGGAGACGGAGCCCCCGCACAACGTTCACGGCGAGCCACCTTGATACGTTGATGACGCTCATCTTTTGATACAGGTGGAAGGCCGGATCCGTGGTGCGATTTTCTGCTTCCGCACCCACCACCATTGTCCTGACTTGGCTCGGAAGACGCCGACGAGGATCCTACGCAACCATAAGTTGGGGCTCCAACGCGTGGAGAGTTCGGCATTGAGACATCTATCCAGCAGGTCGGCACGGAGTCTAGCTCCTACAATCTACACGATTATCTCAAGACAAGTAATCAACCATGGTGACTTCTTGTGCCACATTTGTGTCTATACTTATTGGAAGCATTCCTCCACGTTCTTGACATCATCCTTAGGGTCAAGCCTAGAAGTCATGCAAAAATTCCTCGATTGCTTGTGCACTGTGAATTGATGCGTCGTCCTCTGCAAATTAGTATCCATCGTCGTCAAGGATGGCTATAAATGTTGTTCAACTCAAAGTCTCGCTTAGTTATGTATAATAGCGTCTGAATTCCAAAGCCCAAAATGCCCCTCCCCCCAAGCCAGAAGATGAATATCTTGAACCTTTTCGAAAGTTGTCACTCCCTCCAGATACTTGCAATTTTCAGCTTCTCGCGGTGTCAGCTGATAACGTTCAGTTTTGTGACGATCTTGTTCGTCCTCATGACGTATATGTGTTGAATATCAAATTTTCCATATGTGGATGTTCTATATCTGTCCTTTAATTGTGTATGTAGATGTACCACTAAGAACCTTAATTCTAAGCTTACCGATTGAATCCCTTTTTACAACAGTTACGTCACAAGCTCGCATATCTTAAATAGCCAGGAAGGGTCGCAGTCTTTCTCTTCAGGTTCCCCATTCATTCAGACGTATCTCGGGCCAACTTCGTCTCATCAGTACCATCACCATGCCCAGCACCTATTCTGGGATGAACTCTTACGACTGACTCTGAGAGTTAGGGCGAAGAGCTCTTCTGATCACAATAATCTAAGTGGTGGCAACATCAATTATAATAAGCTGTTGAGACAAGTTTTTACGTGCGAGTTGAGCCATCTAAAGGCGATATACTGAGCTCCTACGTGACTTATTTTGGAGACGACGTCAGCTGCTCGAAATGAAAGGCAGAGATTTTCCTATTGACGTTTTTTCTACGAGGTTTCCCCTTGGGTTTTCCACTTATATTTTCTCCTAGCCCGTGGCCATGGGGTCATAGTGAAAAAATTCCTACCCATTTGACCTGATGCGATTGGCTGGTCCAAACGGATATTGAGAACAAGTTGAGCATCGGATGGGCATTTCTGAAGCTTGGAGGACTATGTTTTCTAGATATTCACTAGATCCCTAAGGGATAATGATCTGGTCCACATTAGATAGATAAGGAATACATGTGATCTACACACGCACACTCATTTACTCACGTGTATTTGCAGAGAAAATGCCTCAGCACTATCCAGCCTTTTTTTGGATTATTGTTTGAAGCGATAGCTTCATATCAGACCTGAAAATAACAAAGACGGAACGGTAACCTGACTATTCAGACTATGTCTTAAGACTTTGCCTTGACGATAGGAGGCTGAGAGTGCGTTGGGTTATTTCTATGATAGCTTTCTAAAAGCGGCTGATATATCAAGGTACACATATCGCAACGATTTGCATGGCACTCTGTTGGCTAAATAACAAATCTAACGCGATCTAGCCCACTAAAAGATATAAGTAATATTTCTTCCAATTCTATAAATAATAAATTGTGCACAACTAAGAGTTAATTGAAGTGCTAGAGCTCATGAGCCCATGTTATCATGTGGATATATGGTCGTTAAATATAGGGGTTGTAATAAAGATACCGATGTCTTTTAACTGAAGCAGGTCCACCATATGCAGTAGCAGAAGGAATAACAGGATCTCGTTCAGCCAGCAATAGTTCGTAAATACCTCAGGTACGTGCGGTTTTAGTTAAGCTATTCATCATTCGCAAAAAAAATATTTTCTTCCGCTTGCATGCTTTCATCCTGTCTTAGTTGTTGGTATGTTTTTTTTTTGTAGAGCTTAATCTTTCATGACGATGAAACTGCCGTTCCATCACAAATATATCTATATCTAAGTATTTAGAGCCGCAATATTTATATAATCTTAAAATCTGCCTGGATGGGTACGGCATATTCATCGAAATAGCTCATCCAAAAGTCAGTTTTGTCCGTATTTTAAAAAAATTGCTGTGTGATGTGTCAACGATATCTTGGACTGACGGCGCTTATTTCAAGAGACATTGCATGGAATAACTCTTCTCCTGAAGAGCAGTTTTCACAGCACGTTTGTCGATATTTTAACCCAAGGTAGTTGCTAGCAAGGGACATCTTTAGTTAGCTCCTGAGATGAGGAAATGTGTCGTTTGATGGCATCAACTTAAGATGTGATCCGTCACTAGACGCTTAAGTTAGAGTTTGACGTTCAAGCAATCTCCAATTTCTCACCCCTAAACCTTTCTATTATCCATAATTTTCTGGACGCTACAATCGATCGGTCTAGGTAATAGGTTATTTCGTTGGAACTCTCTTCTAAGCAGCTCGACGTGACGTCCTCACTGGTTTTTAGAATTTTGGTAGCCACTTCTCGATCACGAATGGGAGTAGAATATCTGATACTGTGCTGATCAAAAATCCAATCGAAAGATTCACCAGTTTTGATGCTAGTTACTGTGATGATAATGGATATGAAATACGCGCCGTTTATCAATACCATCAATACAAGCCTGGAGGTTAATTGCAGTTGGTTGAATGCCTTTGAATGAGGCTAAAATGGTTAAGTTTATGTAAAAGTATTGCTCTAGCAAATGTAAATGGAGACATAAAATCAAGGTAAGGGACTAGAACTAATCCTCGTTATAGATAAATTCTTATGTAATACTGGAAGAGTCCACGATCGCTTAAATCTTTTTAGTCAATTTACTTGATATCGGTCTCTCATTTTCCTTGTAATTTATCGTTAGTTTGCTCATGTTAGTGAAAGTAGAGGTAGATAAGAGTGAAGAGGTGATTGTAGAAATCTTGGAGAGTTAATGAATCAGCTTGTAGATGCGCCAGCGTACAGCTCTTCTAACCTTACAGGTCAGTATTCGTCTTTGTGCAACGCCAATCGCCTTATTTTCTTACACTTTCGAGTATATATTCTCTCATACACGTAGTTCTGTGATTGGCGTATTTGTTTAGATTTTGTTGTCGCTACTCGATCAGTTGATTAGAGTGAGTGTCCCTGTATTTGTTTCTATTTGATCTTATCCTCAGAGGCTTATATTTTTCGATAGTTGTTTCGTATGGATCATCACTTGAAGCTTCGATGTACTAAATCACTGCAATTAAATTTAATAATTAGCAATTTTTTCGTCGATTTTCTCATCTCACCCTTGCACTCTACATGTACTAGGTATCCTTTTACTGAAGAATGTTGTATCTTTGTCGGAAGTGTGCCACATGGCACTGTAATTAATGTTCGATGTGTATTGCATCTGTCGTGATCCGTTGTCACACATTCTTATGGTAAGCCGTTAGTAGCGAAAAGTAAATCTTAACATCACAGCTGTGCCAAAGCTTGAATCCGCCACATACCATGTGCTAATGCAATATGCCGCATGCCGTATATCACAGACCACATGGCACATTTGTGACCTATGAATTGAACTTTCGCTGGTAGGGAGTTAAGGGATGAGGTGATCAAAAAATTTTGTCCAAGATTCTAAAGTACTTGCTAGCCCCAAAAACGAATCACTCTGACGATGCTGCGATAATTTCTGATGACCAGCGAGTCTTGAAATTCCGAGCGTCAGTATCACAATAGATCATGTATGATATAAGTCGCAGTCCGCAGGGCGCAGGGCGCACATCCAAACGTAAAATATCCTATCGCAAGGTCGAATGATACATGGGGCAAAGTGCCGGTAATCGTAATTGTGGTCGTGGTCGTACCTGTCTATTACCGAGTGCTGCGTGTACGGGAATAAGATGCGACTTCCAGTATTGTAACACAGGATTACATACGTATCCAATCATTATTCAACATATGTGAAACATGCATGCTAGATCCGCATCCAATTACCGTTAAATGGATGTACATGTATAGCGATATAGACACTCTCAGCCATAACAGTATTTTTGTGGTCAACTTATTACATCGCATCAGCGCGCAGTGAGAGAAGTCTTGAGGATCATCTACCTGTTAGCTCGACTTATTTATGGCTACCCAACGTGTCAATCTCCTTAAGGATTCCGACTAAGTAGATGTTCTTCCCCACTCATACCCTATGAGATTATCCTAAGCCAATTTTGTCTTTCGACTATCGGTCCTAGGTCACAGATCTGGCGGTTTCTCAATTTCCAGCTATTCTCTCCCAAGATCTAGTCCAGATGTGGCTTCTTGACCGGGAAAAAATGAGTAAAAAAGTAGCCGAACGAAATAGTGCCGTTCCACCAATGTACTTCACCAGATGTAAGATCGGGTCTAGGCTAGAACAAAGGTTATATCAGAAATATCAGATGAGTATTGGCGGTAATTTGTCGAAATTTGTCCTGGCCAATGTACAGTGCTCCTTCTCGTCAGAAGTTCATAGTTCTCCGTCTAAAGCAGTGCCTTTCCTCCACCACATGCTCTTACTCATTCTCCTATCTCTTATAGAATCTCACCTCCAATCCAAATCACATCTCTCCATCTCAGAAAACTTCTCAAAAACATGCACTTCGAGAAGAGACCTCCATCGCGAATGGCTCATGCATCTACCTTACCGAGCCCCCTCCATTCGTTGCCGATTCTAAATTCGAGTTGCTCAAAGATGTGAAGAGAAATAGATTATGTCACCAAGCGGTTGGTAAGAGTGTAAGTTAAGTTGTATCCGAAAGAATAATTGGCAAGCTAACAGATATTTCGACAGGAAACACATTAAGAACCTCTAACAACATTAGGACTGTGACTCTCCTTGGCTACTCAAGATTCGCCAACGGACAGGGTATTTATAGCCGCCACAGTGTAGAGATTTGGAGTCCCAATTCGCGTGCGATCTTAATAGCCACCAACCCGACTGTAATATTGTGTTACCTAGTATTGTAGCTGAGTAGCTCAATAAAGTCAGTGTGTCATAAGTACATGTACACACGCGATGTTGCCTGATTTCTGGCAGACGAGACACAACTCGGTAGTCCACAATCTTTTCTCTGGTCATTAATTCCATCTCAACGTCGAGCAAGTATTCTTACTCTCTACCAGGAAGTATTCAATCCTTCGATATATCTCGAATCTAATGAATCAGATGTGGCTACGTACACTGTAACGTACTATGTAGGCTATTTTCTAAGGGCCTGTTGCCTTCCCTACCATTATCGCTATGTGTTCTTCTATAAGGAAAGAAAAAAACTAGCAACTTAATACGTCAGAACTCTCGCATAACTACACATGAGAGCTCGAAAATTGCTCATTGCTGAAGAGTCTGGTAATAATATATTTTTCACAATCGGCGAATCGATAATTGACACTGAAGGCGATAAGCCGGATTAAATAGTTCGTAACAAAAATAGAGTACAAGCATAAAACTGAAGACATTCTATGTGTACGCTTTTAAGAATCATCATGCGGCCCTGCAAAATCAGCATCGGCGTAGATTCTTTATAAGGGGAGGTGGAAAGATAGAAAATAGCTTAGGTCCAATGCCTCTGAAAACAAGATGCAGAGTTGTGCATTTGTTACATCAGACTATATGTATAATATAGGACTAAATCTGAGATAATTATGAGGACACTACAAACAATATATTTCTGAGCAAATTATCAAGTTATTCCAAGGTGTTGCTGTCATGCTATTTTCTTGTGAGTGCAAATTTGTTAAACATTTGGCCACATTTTTACAGCGTGTATACACCCGTAAATGGCTTTCATCTCGTTGCCTAGAGAGGGGAGATAATGAAGGGCTGGTTACCGGCTCCTCTGAGCAAACACTCATATTAAGACTTGTGTGGCTATTACTGATTGGGCGGAGATGGCACAGGAATCAATGTCTTTTAGCCTGTGGGTAGAGAGGACCTACATGTCTGTTCGATACATCTGTTGAAAGTCTTGGACTCAAATGGATAGTCAGGAATATCAAGAATAACCGTAGATGTATAACAGCACCACGCACGTCTGAATCTCCGAATTTAGTTTGACAATGCAGTTTTTGGATATGATCGTTGCGAGGCACGAAGGACAAGTGGTAAGGAATTTGAAATATGCGTTGAGAATCTGGATTTGACAGGGTCTAGATTGACTAACATAATCATTTTGCTATTTGGATAACGTATTTCACATCGGTACAGGTCACAACTGACTACACTAATCAGAAGTTTAGAAGATAAATCTGTGTTCGCAAAATATCCAAGGACTGAGGGCAATGAATGACCCAATGAGAGTTATTACTAGCACAGAATTGTAAATTTATGATTGGTGGAAATTCAACCTGTATGGGCTGGATTAATTATTGTAAATTTTTAAACTTTTAACATCTGCGAACATCGCTACCATATATGGATAACGGCCCTGACTAAAGGGGTGGCCCTTAGTTTGTATATTAGTTTATGATTCTGACGATTTCGGTCAAATTACCCTCCGCTTGATCCATTGTAAGCTTGATCACTTCGATCTTGAAGCGCTCTTTTTTTTTTTTTATCATTCTTGTGTTTACAGCCTTGGGTCTATGACACGAATGACGCTGGTACGGTACATGGAGCGATGACTCAACTTGATATGAGGGGCACTCATGCTTGAATATCATTTGAAGACATAACTCCAAGTCAGGCGCCTTACGGCCCTTTCAACCCTCAACCGTTTACGTCTGTCGTAGGAACGCATTTCAGCCACCCACGACTATCCAGCGTGCCTTCATCATCGTCACATACATGACCAGGCGAGAAATGTGG
>JAATOF010002721.1:0-15344 GCA_013170925.1 Podosphaera leucotricha | reverse complement strand
TAGGGAGGACCTCATGAGTGTGGGCTACGTACATAAGTAGTTCTCTGGGAATGATTCTCGAGCCGTATCTAGAAAATTAACAGCATTCGGCCTTCTTACCTTTTTATTTATTGTTTTGATGCCTGCCCTTTCACAAATATAATAATAATGGTTACCGACAGAAGCCTCAAAAACCGCGGGCTCCATGGAAAAGTAAAGAGAAGTTTAAAAAAAGCTGACTCAGAAAGGTCTCTGTTATGATTAGGAAGAAACACAACAAGCAAGAATTTGGAAAGTAAAGTTTTAATAAAGCTAGAGATCTAAAGTGCTGGGCACTGGGCATTTATCTACACTCTTTGGTAGTACTCCTGGGTATATTCATAAATTCCTTTGTAGAATACAAGTTAACAAACATAAACATATCATATATATCTCTTGAAACAAATATACTACATCATATGCAGTATTTAACAATAAATGTGAAACGTTAATATATGTACAGGATATTCGACTTGTAGCATATGACAGTCTCTGTGTTCGTTGTTTTAAACCTGGATACATTGCACGGGGTTGCACCTACTTTCTTCCAGCAATACGCCCCGAAGATGAAGTAAATTTGGTGGAGGCTAATGAAGAGACGAGCGGGTCGGGAAACAAGGAGCTCTGGGCATAGTCGCGTCTGGGGATAACAAGAATTAAATTTTAGGAAGCAAAGTAGCTGTAGATTTGCACAACCCGCCACTTGTAATAAACTGTTTTTTAAATGATTCTATCAACACCAAAGCCATGGTAGATACGGATTGTCTTTGCTATTCCGTAATTGATGAAACTCTTGTGCGCATTAATAATTTTAAGTTGCTACAAACGAAGTTGCGATACTGCAATTAGCTGACGGAACGAGTGGCACAAGGATTACAAAAGTCGCTTGTCTTACTGCCACAGGAAATTCAACAGCGCTCAAGCTTATTTATTGATGGCAAACTAGGAATCAAACCTTCTCTTCCTCCACATTGTAGAGGTATTGACTCGCGGATTAAACTTAAGAAAGACAAGCAAGGCAACGATTGTGAAATTCTATGGGTTCCTCTCTATGGTATGTCAAGAGGGGAACTTTAAGTGCTCCGAAAGACCTTTTCAGAGTTGTTAAATAAAAATTGGGTTCGAGCCAGCAGCTTTCCCGTTAGTGCTCCCGTACTATTGCGAAAAAGCCGGAAGAGGGGCTAAGATTCTGCGTCGACTATCGTTATCGTGCTCTTAACGCCATCACAGAACGCGATCGTTACCAGCTTCCTTTAATTCGCAAAAACAAAGTAGTTTTCTAAAATATATGTCCGAGGCGTTCCATAGGCTTCGAATTGCAGCTGGAGATGAATGGAAGACAACGTTCCGAACACACTTTTGGGCTTACGAATGGTTAGTAACACCATTCGGATTAGCTGGGGCACATGCGGCTTTTCAACGCTAGATCAACAGGGTGTTGGGAAACTTATTGGGTGAAATGTGTGGCGCGTACTTAGAGGACGTCCTGATATTTCCCAATGGTGATTTATTCTCGAATGCTTCGCAAAAGTAGGTGTTGAGGACATGGCCTATTGTGGTCAAGTCCGCTTGTGTTTTAGTACCGCGAGACGAATCTCTTGAGTACTGAGACAAAACATATTATGTCTTATCGTGTTTTATTAGACTTATGACATTCTCTGTTTGTAAATGTTTTGCATCTTAAAACTGTATCTGTAGCGACAGAGAACCCCCAGGCCGGACTGTATGTTACTGTATAGTATCCTAGGGTAGAACAATAATTGAAAAATCTTCATCCATTTCATGAGACCTTTCTATTTCACAATATCATAATCAATATTAGGCCTTAAATAAAACCCAAGAAAAGACTTGAGCTTTATTATAGAAAACGGTTAAGGTACCAGCAGACCCTGAAAAAATACGGATGTCAAGGGTGTCCGTAGTTTTTTAGGATTTGCCGAAATTTGCCGAACTAGTTATGCCATTGCATAACTTGATCAGGTCGTTTTTTTTTTTTTTTCTACATCATTTTTCGTGTATGCAGCCTTAAGGCTATGACACTAATGACTACGGAAGTCTTATGAAAGAACTATCTAAAATCTGGTATGTCCCCTACTGGCATCTAGAGCCGCCTGTCATTTTGATGGCATACTCCCGATCAGTTCCAGAAGATTTTCTGACGATATATTGACCCAAGCTTCTTTCACAATCAGACGTAACTCAGCCTGTGATTGATGCCTCCCTACGCCCAAATATAAGTAGTGAAACTTGATGCAGTTTTTCATCCAGCCCCAGACGGCTTCAATTGAGTAAAGTTCTGAGCTAAATAGAGGCCATAAGATTGGCATAACTTGTCTTTCCCCAAGCTTTTCCATTATTGGGGCCGCTTTGTGCGCAAGGGCATTATCCTGCATTACTGGAAGCCTCGGTTCCGTAGTAGCCATACAGTCAGTGTATCTATCAATTTTTGCTGTCACTTGGTCAGTAATTAAGGTAGCTGATCTGCTTTCTGTCTACTGTGGAGTGAGCCGTGCTCTGTTTCTAGCATGGCTAGCCCAGTGAGCGATGTGTTTATGTGTCAAATGAGCTTTCGTCTAAGAGAATTGATAATAAAACTTTACATTTATTTGACTATCCTTAATACATTGATCTCGCGATCAACGTCTCCCGTAAGTCTGTGGTCGGCTCATACATGTAGATAGCCTCTGAATTCTATAGAGAATGTTCCTTAGTTGAAGAAAGAAAATTATCAGAATAGATGAGTGATCATCACTAAATATTATATAATATCAACAATAACATTGATCAAAGAATAATATAGCAAACCTCATATATATATACATATATACTTTATAACCCAGTTCTGAAAGTTAAACAATTTTTTTGCCAGGAGATTCTTTAGCTTTTGCAACAGATAACATCGATAGATATTGCATACCAAATTACAAGAATATTAATTGTCCATCGACTTTTTACAAATTGTGAAATGTGTAAGGAAAAAAGTCTGTTGAATTTAAGAATTTATGCAGCTTAATCAGCAGACAAGTACTTATATGTACATACATAATATAGCCGTAGCCGTAATTAGTAGTCCAGGCGCAGGAAAGTGGAGTGAGTGCGTAGTGCGTATGCAGTGGTCATAATACGCGGGGCCATAATACTTGCACCCCTTTAAAACCACAATTTGTGTCTTACAACCCAAAGATGGGAGTAGTCACCGTTTTGGATGGCTACTATTTAGCTATAACTATTTTGATTACAGTTGTCTATCAGCTGATATTTTTTTCAATTGCTTATTCGCTCAAATTTGATAAGGTTACTGGTAATGATTCTCCGATTAGTTGCTGATATCTGCTAATGAGAACATCTGGTCAGACTTCGCCGGTGGAACGAACTTCGTGGTACTAGCCCTAGTTACTTTGGGTCTTAGCGGATTTCATCATGTTCGTCAACTTGTTTTATCTCTCTTCATTACAATATGGGGCCTAAGACTGTCTTGCTTTCTGTTATTCCGAATCATCAAGACTGGCAAAGATGACCGATTTGACGACAAGCGAGATAAATTTTTCCCATTTTTAGGTTTTTGGATCTTTCAAATGCTCTGGGTATGGACTGTATCTCTCCCTGTCACAGTATCGAATTCACCCAACGTCATTCAACTTCCGCAACCCGCTTTTGGTACCGGCAGAGATATAGCTGGCACTATTATCTTCTTGATTGGACTCGTAATTGAAAGCATTAGCGATGCTCAAAAATTTTACTTTAAGATGCAAACAAGCGACAAAGTTGCGATCTGTGATAAAGGCCTATTTTCATGGTCAAGGCATCCGAACTACTTTGGAGAAATCATCTTACAGTTTGGTAAGATTTTTTCATCACATCAAAACACTAAACAGAAAACTTATATGAATAGCTATTTATATGATTGCTGTCTCTCCGACAGCTGATGGTGATGTTAGTGGTCAAGAATCTAAAGTTCTCTACGCAACTGTTGTGGGACCACTACTTACAACCATCTTATTACTCTTTGTGAGTGGAATGAACCTCTCTGAACGCTCAGGAGCGAAAAGACGATACATAGATAATAGTAATTGGGTTGAATATACCCGATATTTAAATCGTACGAGTATAATAATACCATTTCCGCCCTCAATTTATGCAAAAATCCCAAAAATATTGAAGAAAATTCTATTTTTGGAATTGCCAATTTACGAATTTGACCCGTCAAAAAATATTGGTTTGCCATCGGGAGAAGACGAAGTATAATGTAGACAGACATATACTGTTCCATGAAGTTTTTTCCGAAACTAAGCCTCGGTGCTGTACGATCTGGAGATTTTTTAATGGCTCAACGAACGAACGATAATCTTAATTTTTAATACGCTTTACATACGTATATACATGAGAAATAACGGATAAACTATTATTTAATTTATAATGCGCTAACTTGGAGAGTGTACGGTGTACTTTTTAACGTTCCACAAATCAATCAAGAATAAGACTCTTTTTGGAGTCAAATCCATTGGCTGGAAAAAGAATCTGGCCATAGCGTTCTTCATCTCGGCCTAGCGATTTTTCAAGATGATTCCCCTCTAATGTCCAAATCGAAGGCTTACTTAGAATTTTAATACAGTTCATCCAAAATCATTTCTACTTTAAAATTCGACGCGCAAATACCTCTCGCTCATCTCGCAGGACTTTATTTAGCCCTTACAAATAATTATATATTGATGATCGCGAATGAAAAATATAGTTAAATGTATGTCATCATGGAACCAATGATTTGCGCTTTATAGTATGGGTCTTAGAAATGGTACTAAGAAAGCTTAGATTCAAGTATGATGTTGTTTTTTTGATTTCAAACCTATGGTTTTGCGCGTCAAAGAAGTTTTCAAAGGTGCCAAAAAAACTCTTATTATTATAAATAATGGAGCTAACGATTGTAGCATTCTATTGGCTTCAACTTAAGTATCCGCCCCTTCAACGTCAATTCCGGCATAAAGTTCAAACTCCTGTATGGACAAATTCTCGTGCGTGCAAGTGTAAGATGGATTGAGTGCTCGTTAATTTCTATCCGTTCAAATTTGCCATATCTCAACTCAGAGCACTGTTAATTCCTAGTAACTATGAAGCATGGAGTGGCCTATCGTGATAGGAATAAAGGCAAGAAGGGATTGACTAGGATATTTGACCATTGGAATTAGTCTAGGTCGAATTATCGTTTGTGAATAATGGATAAATTTACTGACGTTTCCAAAACCGAGATCTACGCAAATCACCACTAACTATGGATAGTGACCCTTCTAGTTGTAAAATACAGATCTTCTCCACCACCCGAACTCCAGCCTAAAGCGACCCAAAATTGTTCCCCCTCTCCAAAAAGCTCATACTAAACTCTAAAATCCACATAGCACATAAAGTTGCGAGTGTGCTTGAGGGTACGCTTTCTTAATATCGTGAAGATAAATAGTCATACCGGTGCGACAGAGTGACGTAAAAGTTGCTAAAATCATGCGCTGAGACAAGCACTGAATCGTGAGCGATTGTGTTAAAATAGACGGCTTTTCTGAATCGCTGTGGCCTTGAAACTTAATTGCACGACCTATACCTGACTTAAAGGTCCGACCATGATGCAAAGCAGGATCAAAAAGTTCGAAATTGGAGACTCCCGCGATGACGATACTGTTAATTCTTTAGCTTTAAAGGCCTCGAATAGTTTTCCTGGGATAGTAATTAAGCCGTCATTTTGTAGCTTGATCGCAAGCTTACGGTCGTCTTCCTGTTGTTTGCTTCGATAGATTTCAGGACTCCCTGTGATAGCATGGCAGGGTTGGAAATCCGTAGAACGGAATTTAGTTGGTCCGTTTACCATATCGAGTATAAAATTATGGTCATCTATTTCGAGGACCTTAAAAAGATCTTGATTTCTTTTGATGAACTCGCCAAAGTAGAACTTGTGAGCCGTTGGGAGATTCGTGGATTTTTGAGATTTTTTGGCTGTTTCGTCGGTGAAAGGCATCTTTGGCTTAGCGTACAGCGTAAAGTTTAGCGACTTCAGTCATAGCAGATTTTATAGCTGCTTCTCGCTGCATTGTCAACAGATTAAGAGAGTCAGTAGTTGTTATCCGGGGAAAGGCTGGCACAGATCTACTATATTTTGATGGCAAGAAAAAAAGGATTAGAAATAGTTTTTTATATCTGGAGAAGGAAGTAACTACACTAGTCCCGTATATAAAGAGCCTATTCCCACTTTCAGAACCTTCAGTTATCTCCTGAATCATTCCTAAAGTATTTCCAGAAGGTTCCCTTAGACACAATGACAAACGATCGGTAACCACAATCCCTGTATCGCTCTGACGCCAACTCCTGAGCCTAAGAGCGCCTATGAACTGCGTAGGCTACAGGAACACCACCAGCTCACTAGCTGTTACAAAAGCGCCAAAAATAAGCAATTTAGGGACAAGCACATCATAGCCAATAGTATCGTTGACAAACTTTACTGCCATCTGAAGTCGAATTTCTTTTGTACTACTCTAAACTTTCAATTCCTCTGTAATAGCTTAGAAGGCACGGCGAAGGGGACCATGATACTCCTGATGATTGAAGAGCTTCAATAGGCACATATTTTACCGCTAAAGTCATAGTCGACATATTGCGCTCAACTCAGCGCTAGAGAAATTTTTTTTGCCTACATCGTGAAAAATAAATTATATCTGGAGATCCTATGTAGACGTCAATCCGACAAAATTAGAGCATTTCCCATGTATGAGTGGCGGCCATATTTTGTAGCCATCGAGCATCCTGGAACGGTGATATGTTATCGAAAACATATAATAATGGTTGATTATCGATGTTCGTCACTTCCACAGTGATAGAATGATTAAAATATAAGTCATTTTTGAGGTCAAATTTAAATCTACCAAGGGATCTGGAGTATATTTGACATAGGTAACATAACTGATCAATCCTTTTCAAAACAGCGGTATGAGTGGGATTTTCATGTCCAGCACGTTCAAGAATGCCCAATCTGGGATAAATGGGTCAAAGATTCACGGCCCCAAACAAGGAATAGATGTCCAAATATTCTCAGATTAGGTATAGCTTTATTTGATGTTTTGGTTGTATCGGTTGCATTATTTAGTTGTACACATAGCTTATCCATATCCTGGAGGCATAAGAGGAATGGATTATTTACTTCAATTATATAAAATTTTATTGAAGCGATGGGAAATTCAACATTAAGTTTGACAATTGATCCAGATTTACCCATACTAAAATATGCAGGAAAATTTCCGGTACTTTTGGTATCTAGTAGTTTGGCATTAAATTCGGCCATGTAAGCTTGTGTCTGGGGATAGCCAGCTGTTGAGTTGTGCGAAATTCCGGTATCTAACAGGATACCATAGAACTTTTGAGAACAATAGCGTCCATCCACAACAAAGTTTTCGGACGAACGAACAGTTTGGTGAGATTTTGCATCTTTTATAGTAAATATTGATAGAGAAACGAAATAGCTCAAAGGTTCAGAAGTATCTTCTTATTCAAATTTATACTCATCAAACTCAGGAACCATCGTCTCGGTATCGAGTGGTTCATTTTCGATGTTATCACCAGCACCGTCATGCTCGAGGATGTCGCTTTAGAAACCATTTTCCGAGGGTTTGCTCGCAACCCATTAGGAAGATTTGAGGACCAGCAGTTTTCTATTCTGCACGCGAAACATCTTTTTTTCTTATTATTAACACTATATTCGAGCCGAGATGAACATGGTTATTGGACAAATCGATTTTCGTGGAATTTTTCTGTCGGTGAAGTTTGTAGTAGTAATGGGATCAGAAATTTCAGACATTAAAGCAGCTTCATAATTTTCTAATATTGTGAAGATATTGTTGCCAAGTGCCCTGCTAGAAATTTTTTTGGTGAATGGCGTGACCACAGGCTGGAATTTTGCTGTATGCTGAATGCTCCCCATCGTTGTAAGCCAGTATAACTGAATATTGGCGCCAGGTATCGACCTCCCCCCTCCCGCTGACGAATATCTCAGAATCCTTAAAGAGGTCCAGTCCGTGCATGCAAAAATCCATATCAACTTTCTCTTCGTTCAATTATTAAATTAAAATCGACAATAACTCCCGTCAATTATTTAATTTAAAATTACCTTTGCAGAAACAAAAATCGCAAATGTCCACCATTGACTTAGATTTTATTTGGACATAGATATAATAAATTTTGAGGAGTTGTCATAAAATTAGAGTAAACTTTTCTGACAAGGCAGCTTTATTGCGCATTTTTGATCGCTGCAGTGCATTTCTTGAAAGCTTTCCCTCAGACTCCATCTCGTGTTTTTATATATTTGCACAGTTTGTGGGACCATCATAGGTGATAAATATCAAGGCTT
The DNA here is from genome assembly GCA_013170925.1 of Podosphaera leucotricha. NCBI lineage: Eukaryota > Fungi > Ascomycota > Leotiomycetes > Helotiales > Erysiphaceae > Podosphaera > Podosphaera leucotricha. The sequence goes on along the minus strand of JAATOF010002721.1, from coordinate 6,949 downwards.
GACTAGTGGATTTGATCCCACATCCCTTTTTTTTCAGACTTCATCTTCGAGGCAATACCCGCCGTCCAGAGTTCAACTGGCAGACTTGAATACTGGCTAATTTATACGTCTCTTGTCCTTTCCGTATCCAATGAGGGCTCAGTTGCCCCTTCCGTTGATACTTGTCACGCTGAAGGCTTTGTCCGCCAAAAGTGCGCCGCCACATGGGCTTCGAGTATTACAAAAGATATCGCTACTTTACTTCTATCGCTTGAATCCAATGAGCCTCCATCATAACCACGTACATGACCAAGCTCAGTACGTGGAAAGGATGTTGCTAGGTTCAAGCCGGCTTGATTCTGTTTCAAATAGAGTATATGCCTTCGATACCCAAAATCTACTCCGGTGCCGCTCTACTTTGGAGAACAGCCCGGGTGGTGTAACACTCCTTCATCCGACCCATACAATCAATAAGGCGGGAAGGATTCAACGGCTAGATGAGTTTTTATGGGAAAGAAGTGAATATGCAGGGTTTTTTTGAAACATCAACGACTCTATCACAATTCATAGGTCATGCCAAGCATCCTAGATGAATAGCCATCTCGGCCATGCGGGGAAATCGTATGCGGTGCTGCCTAAGGCCTCAATAAGACTTGCCAAGGCCACGGATCTAGCATGCGCATTATCGAGGCGATCGCGTGCGTGCGTGCATGCATGCGCAAATGCATGCGCACGCCCCGCTGTCAACGCTGCATCATGCGCGATAGATGTATATTTGCCCCACATAGCCCCCATAGGTTCTAGATGTTGCTGTTATTTAACATTATCTATTACTCGATCTCATAGAATAGAGCAAGGCATCCCTTGACCAAACTTAAGCAGGTTTGCGCTGAGAGAGAAGAGAAGAAACCTTATGCGCTGAATAATCTACCTTGCGTTAATGAGATTGAAGAGCTGGAGGTTCTGAGAGTTGCCGCATTTATAAGGTTAAAATACCACTAGATAGCTATGAAGTCGATTAGCAGATGCTGTAAGCTACCTAAATTATAAGTATGGTCAATCGTGAAGTGCAACTGATGGGTGGGGTTTGGCTATCACGTACTGTGTCAGTTATCAAATTTCTAATACAACATGCAAAGAGAAGCATGTTCAATGATGCCAATTGAAAAGAGACACTCGACAAGGCTCATAGCCAAAGCGATTGAAATATCTTTAGTTGTAAAGCATCGAAAGACTAGATAAAGGTTATACCTTATAAAAGTATATTCGATAGGTTGCACTTTAATTCGAACTTTGCGACTCTTTAGCTTGGCGTTTTTCGGCTATTAGGGCAATATATTTAATCAAGGGCAAATATAAGCATCGCGTCTTTGGGAAGAGCTTTGAATATATTTGATTAACTGGATGCACCTTTCCTTAACTGGGTTTTTGCATAAGGGGGAATATTTTAACCAATGGCAGTGGCTCCTAAGAATCTCTGCTTCTCTTGGGCTTAAAAAACCTGATAAATTTCTGGCCATGCACCAAAACCCCAAGTGATAATGACCATGTAATGTTCTATCTATTTGCTGCTCAAGAATTTATAAGACTGATTCAAGAGAGCCACCATCAGGGACAAATTCTGCCACTTATCAAAAGTGAGACAGTGTCCACTCATTAGCACTACTCACATCATCAGGTTCGTGGGTGTTTATATTTGCAAGACCAAGGTTTCCTTGATCGAGATTCACACTGTGCCGACAAGGCGCACTTATCTCACCCATTCCCCTTTCCCCGACCGAGATGGCTCGTTCATCGCTGATTCTTTGATTACCGAGTTGTACAAGAGCATTTGCACCATAGCAATCCGGTTGTTCAAGGTTCTCAGGTACTTGATGGTTGGTCCACGGAGCCCATAATTGAGGGCTAAAATTATGCGTTGAAGGCCGAGGCCACTCTGCAGAACCGTTATGTTGCTGACCTCTAGATCCCTGAATAGCGAGAGCGGCAAGTAAGGGGCCTTCGGTCGGCTCAGATGGATTAGTATAATTAGAAAAATTATGAGGATTTTCTGGGGGCGGGTAAACTGTTGCCGAGGACGGCAAGTTTCCAGAACAAGGTGAGTACAGTGCTGCGGCAGGGTAAGACTTTACTTGATGGCTTTTCATTTTCTCGACGATGGGTAAAATTTCATTATTTTGAGAAGCCAGAGGGCAGTCAAATGACTGACGATATTTAGAAATTTTGGAAGGTGTAGGGTGATATCGTGGGGGTGAAGGCTTGTCAATGTTCTTCCGACTTTTATTCGGAACAAAAGACACCTTTTGTCCCAGACTTCTGTTCATTAATTCAAGAGCATTTTCGCTTATTGATCGAATTGCTTCCCGCAAGCGATGACCATCACCTGGTACGTTAGAAAGATATTGATTTAAACAACAAACCTGAGAAGCTTACCCAAAGTTTTCCCAATTTCTTCCATAATGTCTAGCCAAAGGTCGGTCTCTTCCTTTAGCGCAGCGAGATCAGCTAGAGTAGAATCACCTTTGTTTCCCCACTGTGAATATAGGGTTGTGATAATCGCCAGGATGTAGATTGTTATGTTTCCCCAGCTGGTATCCACTGACTTAATTTTCTGATATTTTCGAACAACACCCAGCATTTGCCGAGAAGATTCCACGCATACCCTCATACTCTCGGTATTTAACGTCTTGTCAGAGTCTCGCATCCACACTGATGGATGGCGCAAAAGCAATCGAAATTCAAACTGTAACATCTGAGTGTATAGTCCAAACCCTTGATCCTCTTGTTCTCTCGTGAGTTTAGCTGGAAGGGCCTCTTTCCAAGCACGCAGCCGCGCCTCTAAGTCGCAGATAGTGAAGAAATACTTCTCATGATCTCTGCGGACGGCATATATAATGTTGTAGAGGTCTAAAAATAGAGGAACTAGCTTCATAGCTTCAATCCCTATTAAATGCTTGCAGTCGGGGGTTGAAGACTCGAGACTCTTTTCTAGCGACTCGTCATCAATTGGCTCTGGTATTTCACAATCAAGATCTTCTATTCTCAAACGCATTGGCCGCCCAAGTTTTCCGCTGACGCTCACATGAAGTCCGAGGAGAACCCAGAACACACGTTTTCGCATCTCAGCTTCAAGGAGACCAAAAGTTGATTTGGCGGGCCACTTTTTAGGTGATCGATGAAGCCCAAGCTCTAGTGCCAGAGACATGGTTTTCTCTATCATAACCCAACTCGCACCTGGCTTTGGAAAGCTTTTAATATGAATACAAATTAGGGTTAGCGCCTGGCAGGCATCAAAGGTATGGCTGACATAGAGCTGGTGGCACAAGGAGAGGCAATAGTGGTAATGCATGTTGGATCGATGATTAAGTTGAGCTGCACAGTCCGCGTCATCGAAATTTCGTGTAGAATATTTGTAAAGCATGATAGAGAATATCATATGTACAGTAACAATTTGAGGAATGGAAGGCGAAGGAGATGAATCATCGTACAATTGATGAAGCTATTATTTCTAATTAACAATAGAGCTATTTTAAATGATTGGACTATGCAGAGGCAGACTTACTGTTCGAAAAAGAGTCTGTTTGTGAAGTAAAGGTTGATATGGATTCAGCGTTTTAAAGAACCACTCCACGTATGATAACGCCTCTGGCTTGGGAGGTAGCTCGATTCTCTCCGCTTTTGAATTCAGATTAAAAATAGATTGATAGAAAGAAAGATAAGATTTGTTGTAGAGAAAGTTTTGTGTCGCGGATTTGGAGGGCTCATCCAAGTCGTCAGACGCGAAATCTGTAAAGTCGACTTCCATTCCCATGAGAGACAAAGATGTGCTCTTGATAGAGATTAAACTCGGATTACCATGAGAAATAGCAGGATAGTTGTCTGTTACGGAAACTGTACGACCATCAGAAATTTGCTGTGATATACGAATGGGATTTATCTCATGCTGCCGCGATGGATGTGGAAGGGCTGCTGAATCCCATACATGTTGCTGATTGAGATGGCCCAAGTTTTCAGCTCCATGGTATTCATCTGGGAGTTGCGGACCATTAATTGAACGTAAACGTTGCTCTAGTTTTTGGTTACAATGTTGTAATTCGCGTACTTGCTGTTCAAGGTCTTCCGTATAGCCGCGGGACGTTGCTCGTCCCGTGATACGATCTGTAGTGAAGCACTCAGTATTATTTTGAAGGCATGGTGAACAGCCGCCAGGAAGCCCATCGCATCGAATCTTCCGAACCTAAATGGAAAAGTTAGTCGAGATAAACGCGTACAACAGTAAAGTGTTAATCATGGCGCACCTTGCAGCGGTCGCATGCCTGCCCTGTACGCGTTGAGGTAGCTAAACGTTTCTTAACGGTGTTGGAAAATTCTTCTGGATATTCCAATTTGCATTGTTTTGCTGGAGGGATTATCCCTTCATCAGCTGGTAGAGGCCGTTTCAAATTCATTTTTATTTGGGATGCGCCGGAAGAAGCGGCGCTGGAACAAGCCGATGGATGTTCTAAACGGCGCCGATGACAATCAACTTCATCTGCACCAACTTGCTCTGCACCAGACCAATTGTAACTCACCACACCATTTTTGTTGTGGAACAATGTTGTAGAGAGCTGCGAAGCCGAATTTTCTTGATTAAAAGCAGATGATGGGAATTTTGAAGGAAAGAAGTTGTTCATAACAACAGCGGCTTGGCCTCCCTAACCGATTAAGCAAATGGGCATTTACCTAGGGGCTTGGTACCATTCACGATGAATAGAAACACACCTAAATACTTGAGAGATTCGAAACTTATTCTTCAGAATTTATTAACGATAAGCTGAAGGCAACGAAGTAAGGAAGGGTAGGTCAAGAAATTGGGTAGAGAGTGACCTTGAGATAAATAGAGTTCAGTCAGTCCGTTAAGAAGAGATTACACAAGAAAGACATTGCTCAGCTTGGTAAGATCTCATTGTAAAATATAAAGAGGATTAATCATCTTTCGCCAAGGCATCACACGGCGACTCAATTGCTTCAAGGCTACTTACTATGCGCTACTATGATTACATGTACAGAGGATCTAATGGATTCTCCAAAAATTAATAAAACACTGGCCACTGGCGCAAGGTAATTAATCGTGGATGTATAATAAAATATATCTATATGTATAATTGAATATGCATACAGTATCTTACATGATTATCATGACAGAACTCAATTATCTTGGTACCGAATTATCTCGATCTCTCATCAGCGCGTTGCTGAGTACATACAACCTTGAACGATACGATGTGAGTTCAAATCCGCTTTATTTTATGATTTTAATTAGTAAAAACCATAAACCTATAGACAGGACTGTGCACAAATTACAATTAATTATTACCATAACGGGTCTCAAATGGTCTGTCTGTATTCAACCAATAGTAGCTCATACATATACTACATGTACTAGTTCTACTAAGCCATTTCTGTTCTTTCATAGCCTATCATATCATGTGGCTATATATGAATATACATATTCGTATAATCATAAATATGTTCATCCTTCGGGCCTTTGTTTCTCTTTCGTTTTATGACGTTCCCTCATCGCTAAACTAGATAATATATACATTTGCATCAATCTACATGTAGATTCTTATATAAAACTTTCGTCGTGCATATTGTATATAATATATATTTTTATTTGTTTACTATAGCGTCAATATAAGCTCAATGAAAAGAAATCTGAAGAAAGAGAGAAGAGAAAAGGGGGGTGAGGTGAGGGGAAAAGGATGAGAAGATTTACATCATTAAATTAATTATTAATCAATCATCAGTCTCCTACATATAGATGTATGTACTATGTCAAACGTTATATTTAAACAAAGAGAGATCTAGAGGTGCATCAGATCTATATCTGTAAAGCGAAGGAATATTTTTGCAATGCGCCACAGGAATTTGGTTAATGATATAACTGGAAAATCGTTAAATTCTCGATTGCGTTAGAGAGAGCTACTCAAAGATCCACAACTTTGAATTAGTCAGCTATCTACCGGTAGGTATTCCTTAGACAACATATTTTTCAGATACATATACATTTACAGTCAATTCCTTCTAATCTCATACTCTTTCGACAAATGGTAAAGAACATCCCCTATTTTGTTACTTATCAATCTCTGCTCCTGTAATCTTCGATTCTACTGATATATCACAAATAATTAACGTTACGAATGGAGAACCCGTGTATGGGCAAACCGTGCATGTAATAAAACTTACTTATCCTCCATCATTTAATTTCCAGTAGAATCCAAGTTGGTAGAATAAATCATATCTTTGTTTTTTCTTCATCAACTTCTACATATGCAATGGGCCTCTTTCGTGCCCACACTAGTTTTTCTGCGACTGCCGTATTTTTTCCCTCCGTGCAGATTTCCAGTAATTTGACAGTACTACTCAAAAAGTTGCCCTGTAAACTTAATATCTTGCATTTCCTTTGAGTGTCCTGTTGATCAAGTACTGAAGTACTGCCTGTAGTCCTTCAAGTCAGTAATTACCACAGGTCTGGCATTTATCAAGCATATCGTAGGCATGGCTGCTGAGTTATTGCCACAGAGTCAATACCATGATAGAAGAAGGGATTCTAAATTTATTTCACCGTCTGAAAGCTGTGATTGACAAACATCCAATCATGACTTTAACCATAGGATCTTTTTTGAGGACTGACTGATATGGTCAAACTGTTGGTACTAGCGCCATGTCATATGACCAGACTCGTATTTATTTATTTATTTATTTAAGTATTTTTATGTCTCAGACTCGTATTTATTACGTACCGTAATCAGGATCGCAACATCTGCGATCACATGATCCGGGTTTAATGCCATCCAACCTGGAATTATCACTCTCTTTCAATCCAACACCAGTGCGAATCCTTGAATTCACCTATTCTTTTACCTTTGGAATAAGTACTAGTATCTCCCATCTGATCAGATCTCAGTTTTGAAATGGAACCAAATAC
>JAATOF010002715.1:0-15553 GCA_013170925.1 Podosphaera leucotricha | reverse complement strand
GGGGCACTAGAGTTCAGACTTTGTTTCTTTCCATGTTTTCCATCTCCGCATCTATAGCCTTACTCCAATCACTTGATTTTGGCCCTAAGAGCGCAGTTTCAATGATCCTTCGGTTACTTGATCTGAGAGAGAGGATATTAGACCTGAGAGGAAATGACGTCTCATGGACACGTACATCCCGTCTGGTAATTGTTCTGTTAGTTTCAGGAATCAAAATTATGTGACCGCCAGAAAATTCAGTGCCAAAATAGATACCTTCTTTGGCCTTTGACTGCATTTTATTTTGATTAGGCTCAAGCCAAAAAGCGCGGCAACCAAATGGATAAAGATTTCGAATGTTTGGTGATTTCTGAAAAACTGCATCAAAAGGTGATTTTGGCGATACAGTATTTGGGGTGATATTGAGAATATTAATGGCAGCTGTTAGAATAAGTGGCCATAAACATAATGGTAAGCCTGACTGCAGACGAAGCGCACGCATCTTTTCCGTCACTGTGCGGACATTTCGTTCAACAACCCCATTTTGTTCGGGTGCGTGTGACGAAGACTTTTGCCTCTCAATACCACGAAAGAGCAGTATTTCTTGGAGTTCAGGATTGAAAAATTCCGTGCCACTATCTGTGTGTATACACACGGGAGTTATGCCAAATTTGGTCTTTAAATGTTCGAGTAAATATTAATTTGGTCAGGGACAGTTGTAATGGAGTAAACTGGCCATGCCCATTTCGATGAAGTAAACTCGTCAACTGCAAAAAGAAACCAGGTTGCGTTAGGAATTGACTTGTCTGTAGTTGTGGGAGATAGGGACTTCTGACCACCGACTAAGTCCGTGTGAATAACTGCATCAAATGAGGATGCAGTGCGGAGAGAACCATGTCCCTTACACTTAGTGATTTTGACCTTGGTACAAATTTCACAATTAAGGGGAGGTTTATAACTGCTGATATCAATATTTTTCATTGCTATATCTTGAGCTTTCATTCCAGGGTGGCCAAGTATACTATGCCAATCGCGATTTACTGAGCACATAATTGGTTGAATTTTATTGGGGTTAGATGGGATTGCGATCAATCTGCCAAAAACTCTGCGAAATTTAGCACAAACAGTACCATCAGGGCGGATAAGTTCTATGTCACGATAATTTGAAGGCCATCGTATGGAGAAACCTTGTTTTTCAAGTTGCGCCGTGGATAGAATACGATTCCTTTGTCCGGCATATGTATAGCACCTTGGAGGTACTCTGTTTCACTATCGCTGGCTGTGAAAATTAGGTTGCCACAGGCTTTGGCTGTAACCTGATTACCACCTGCTACACGAACAGTTTTGGGAATATGAGAATAAGAGGAGAAATCAATATAATTGCCAGATACATGGAATCTGCTGTTGTGTATGTTGTGTAGCTGATATCCAACATCATCAGACGAATTCTTTAGGGAAATAACATTTTTATTATCAATACCTTTTCCCTGCTTAAGCGCCTGTTTTTCTTCTTTAGCCCTTTTCCCGCATTCAATTTCTTTATGTCCTGTTATTTTACAATAATTACATGCGATTGATGTCTTACCCATTGATTGAACGCTGGTATTGTAGACATAACATTCAGTAATAATCGCGTTATGCGACAAATTTCGACACCGGTTAGCCAGATTGGGTTGAATCATTTGAATTTGGTAAAGAAGAGAGTATCTCATAATATTTAGGCAAGAATAAGTGACAGGAAAATTTTCTCTGAGCGCAATGAATTGTTTGTTGTATTCTTTCATAAAATTTTAAATTGAAGTTCCTTTTGTGGGCTGAAATGAAAGAAATCGATTTGCAAGTGATGATTTGTTTGAAGATGCAGCTGATTGAGACATGTTGACAATATTAGTCAGTATGGTCAGTGGAGAGTCGCGCGGTACAGTTCGAATACGAGGGGCTGTTTCCCTTAACTTTGCAGTCCACCGGGAGAACCACAAAGTGGTGGCTTTGTTAGAGGGCGAATGGGTGATAAAAGCTGCGGAAGTATCGGAAAGACGAATTAACCGTTGGATGGATTCATACCAATGATCCCAGTTTGTTGAAGTTAGCGTGGGTATTGAAGCTATCTTTTCAATGTTACCTAAACGCTCCGAAAGTGTCTAGACTTCGGTTTTCCTCTGGGATACTTTAATTGAACTTTTGACTTCTTCGGCAGACGCAAAAGTGATATTTCCAATGATAATATCACGATTGCAACGTGGAGGGGCGCTTAGCAATGAAGAATCCTAAGTAAGTGTTGAAAAAAAAGAAAAGAGTAACAAGGAACGGCAGGCTGGTGAGCTGCATCGGTCTGAGTTCTATTGTGGAAGAACAGCTTTTTCCTCTCAGTCATCTGGCTCATAGTCGTAGACTATGAGTACGAAGACTTCAGGCATCATGTGCAGTTTAACTCTTTGCATTGCGATGCCAAAAACACTGTGGTAAGGTTGGGATGAATAAGTATGACAAAAGTGGCTAACTAAACACATCAAAGCTTGGGTCGGATGGTGTAGTGGTGCATCCATCTGCCAGGCGGCTCTCCCAAGTAAATTCTAGGTATCCTGAACACATGCCCCATTTGAGACAGGAGAAAGCTGGTTCGTATCCAGCAAAAGCCACAAGTCACAATTCTCGCGGGTCGCTGTTTTCGTAGAGTGACGAAGTCATGCTCAGATAACTAGAGGTTTTTCCCGCTTTTCCCTCTAGTGGGTATTCATGGAAGAGGTTACGTGTCGCAAGGCAGTAACTTCGAGTGGTATCTGCAAATGAAATCTGAGTATGAGTATTCAAACGTCAAAACAGAGTCCTTCTGCGTAACATAAGACATCCGTCGTCATTAGTGTCATAGCCCTAAGGCTGCATACACGAAAAAATGATGTAAAAAAATTATTAAATACGTCGAAGCTTGGACCATTTGGTTTACAAACTTGATGATTAATCGAACCCGTGCGCAAATGTAGAAATTAATTCTACACAAACACCATCAGCATTTTTGTCGCTACATTTTGTCATTTATTTGAACGATACACTCGGTTCATTTTTTAATAAAAATTTTTTTCCAAGTTAATCAAAGTTTACCTTGTACACTTTAATTACATCTATTCCATACGTACCGGAAACTATTCTATCACTTGAACTTAAAACTCACTGAAATATTCTGAATTCAGTAGGAGACTGATGACTTTGCGATCTCAAGTGAAATTTCAGACTTTGAAAATGGGCCATATTTCTCAAAATAGCTTGTGACGCTGGTCTCATGTAACAGATAAATCAGGCCAAGTTGAAAATAAGATAAACCAATTCACACTGTCGCTAACTTTTGTTCAGTGTCTTAGAGATGGTAAAATATCGACCCCTGCCGTCCATTGGAAACCAAAGGCACGCAGTCCACAATCCAAAGACAGGAGAAATGGTGACGCTCATTGCCAACCTAGTCTCATTCACGTCGTAGATGTTTTCGGTTGCAAATTTCAGGCTCTTTTTTGTAGTGCTCTCAACCTCTTCTAGAAACGCTCAGAGCTGCAAATGTGTTGTTGCCCTCGATCCTTCTTCCAATATTGGATACGTCACGTGAATTAATTTTCATGAAGTGTTCCATCAAAATTCGCTCACAATAATCGAGTGGCTGTTTCTCTAGCACGAGCGCCCTCAAGAATCTAGTCGCTGTTGATTTTAATAACTAGTTAAGCTATCTAAGCTATCTGGAACATGTTGTAGGCCGATGTTTAGGGTCAAAGATGGGATAGCGTAAGCCTTCACCGCTGCCTTCTGACCCTAGATTTCAAATTAGAAATAGCTACTTGAATGACTTGATTTGCAGAACAGTTCATGTAGACAGGAGATTGTATATGTTAGGCCATATCGATGGTTTACGTGAATAATTATAACAGTCCCTGAACTCGTTACCGTAGGACTGGAAATAACGCATGGGTAATTAATTAATGTTAGGTTTGACGGAAGTTGGAAAGCCAATCCCATAAAACGGTTCTTCTGTAGCCGAGCCGGGACCTCATGTAAATGGGTAACCTGCACCGGGATTCGGCAGCAGTTGTCCAAAAAATCTCTTCTAATTTCAAGCTCCAACAGCATCCTAGACTTATTTCAAACTTTCGTACTCTCCATTAAGATAGAGACTATGACGTCAGCTGGACATGGAGAGGCCCCAAATCAACAGTTGCACGCCCACGCAGCGGCCAATTCTTCCATGAACGACAGTATCCGCATGGTCCTGATGGGCCCCCCAGGAGCAGGTACGCCCGACGAACTCTTCTGATAATGAGCGATGGCTAATCCGTGACCGTTTCGTGCAGGAAAGGGAACGCAAGCACCCAAGATCCGAGAAAGGTTTGGCTGTTGTCACTTGGTATGCTTGCACGTAGACATGACAAGGAGCCAGAAACCCGCTGCTGACGGTGCCCTAGGCGACAGGCGACATGCTCCGCTCCCAGGTTGCGCGCAAGACGCCGCTTGGCGAAGAAGCCAAAAAGATCATGGACCGAGGTGATCTGGTGAGCGATGAAATCGTCATTGGGATGATCAAGGCAGAATTGGAAACCAACCCAGAGTGCAAGCAAGGGTAAGCCAGATGTATTGCCGCAAAGACGAGGCTCCAAACACGATGAACTGAGGCTCTTCTAGTTTTATCCTTGACGGCTTCCCGCGAACTGTCCTACAAGCTGAGCGGTTAGATTCTATGCTATCGGAACGACAACAAAAGCTACAGAGTGCCATTGAGCTGCAGATAGACGATAGTTTGCTGGTCTCACGAATCACTGGTCGCTTGGTACATCCTGCATCTGGCCGCTCATACCATAAAATCTTCAATCCTCCCAAGGAGGATATGAAAGATGACTTAACAGGTGAGCCATTGGTTCAGAGGTCGGATGACAACGCCGAAGCGTTGAAGAAGCGGCTCGTCACATATCACAAACAAACAGCCCCGGTCGTTGGGTACTATCAGAAAACTGGCATTTGGAAAAAAATTGATGCTAGTCAAGAGCCGGGTCAAGTTTGGGAGAGTCTACGCAGCGCCCTAAATGAGAAGCCTGAGCAGAAAAGTATGGGACTATTAAAGAGAATAATGGGATACTAATTGATTGCCTTGTAACGACTAAAAATTATAGCCTTTCACCTGCATCATCAATGCACACAGTAAGTGCCAAGTCACAAAAATGGTGTTATGAAATATTTTTCATAGCGGAACTTGTATACTTTAGGTCTCAACATATTAACCGGATGAGATAATTATAAAAATTGAAGCCAATTCTCTGCATTTATTTCAAATCGTATAGAACAAACATAATTTTAGTTCCCCACCTCATCTAATCTAGTTCGTTTCTTTTACGTGAGTAAATGTTCTGATAATGGATCTGAAATAGAGACCTCCTTACTGGTCTTTCAATAATCGCGCAGCTTCTGTATCAGATAAATTATGGAAGAAAATTAGGTAGCATCATCTCAACCTCCAGACGGTGAGGAAGCATTAACTTGCGTGCCAGACTTGCACCACTCATTTTCGAGACGATCTTGATAGTTAGACATAAGCTCATTATTCTGCAAACACTTTTGCATACCTGTAACTTCGTAAACAATCAAGGAAATTTTGAGTGTCAATCAATAATTTCATCTGACGCCCGCCTCAACCCCCGAGTGGCGTATCCTTGTTGTTGAGTTAAGATGGATGAATGGAGGCCCAAATTCTCGACAAATTTTGCCTACGTAAAATTTTATTGGGCCAAAGGTTAGGCTATCGCCTCCCAGCATTATTGACTAGCTGTCTCTGTTTATTCAACCAGCTCTTGGGCACATCTTGGCGCCGCTGTAAGACAAGATGGTTACTCTGAATGCGGCTCATAAGGTCATACCACGCTGTAGCCATTAAGGAGTTTTCGCGTGTCAAATTTTTCAGGGTGGTTTCAAAAATATCCTGTTATAGTGTTAGGATTGTGCTGAAATCAAATTCATGGGAACGGTTGGCTATATAAACTATCTTTTGGGTTGAAAGAATTCAAATTGAATTAATTGTTTTCTTTGATTTTGGTTAAATGAATTGCATCTCACCTTCTGATCATTTGAATTGCTGGGTTGTTTAGAATTTGACATTTCATCTAAATCTCGGGGTACAAAATTTGGTTCCTGAATTATTTGCCGAAAATTAGCCACCTTTCATGAGGAGTGAACGATCTGACTAAAATTTAAAAGATATCTCTGAATTTTATTATCCCTGCAAGTGACCAAGAGGTACTATCATATAAGGGTCCCGACCGAGGTCATTTTTTTTCGGAGACAAAAATTGAAATAAATACGCATAGTTTGGATATGAATAAAAATGACATTACAAGCAAATCAGAGAACTTACTTGATTCGGAGCGTTTTGCTTTTTGCCAACTACATTGAGTTTGAGTTGGTCACGGAAATCAAAAGGATATTCCTTTGAAGATTCTCTATTTCTCAGAAGTTCATTCAAGAGGAGTTTGGCAACAAGATGGCTTATCTGAGCTCCAGAATTAGATAAAATATATTTGTACTTATCTTGAAAAGTAGTTAAGTCTTCTTGAAGAGAAGATATAAGAGTATTTTTAGAATCAATATTTTCAGAGTCTTGCACGGTATCTTGGTTGGAGTTTTCGCTGATAATTAGTTTTAAAATCCCTTCCAAGGATTCACTATCGCGTTCTGATAATTCCGACTGAAGCTGAGCAAGCTTAGATTTGGCGGTAGTAAGTTCTTGGCATGCTTCGATGTACAGGTTTCTGGTCTTTACTAGAGATTCGTTCCTAAATTCATTCTCCATCAGAATTTGGTCGGTTTGTAAAATATTCTTTATACACAAAGTTTTGACTTACTTTTCACTGGAAGAATTACTCGCAATTGCGTTACATTGTTGTTGCGCGATTGAATAATTTTCGGACAATCCTTGGTATCGTTCTTCGAGTTGTTTTCTGGCCCTAGTAGATTCCGCTAATTCTTCATTGAGTTGGGCAATTTTCGAGCTGCTGTCAATTTTTTGAAGAGCTTTAATTTCTGTCTTTAGTCTTGAAATTTCCAAAGCATAATTTGGTATATCTTCAACTCGTTCGAGTTCTTCTTCGAGACTTAAGGCATGTTGACCTGGAGCCACTGATCCCGGAGAGAGAGGGCCAGAGGAAGTTCGAATCTGTTCCTGAAGGTCATTGATGAACTTTTCGTCATGTTGTTGCCTCTCGCTAAACTCAGCAATCTTTTGATTCAAGATTTGTATATCGTGTTTAAGAGCATTTTTTTGACTTGATATCTCGACGATATGAAGTTCTTGCTCTTGGAATCTGCTCCCATATTCAGTGGCAGTAGTTTTGTACCTTGTATTCTCCTCGTGAACTCTATCATAGTCTTTTTGATTTTCCTCAAGAAGATCGATTTTCTCTCGCAATTCAGCATTCTCTCTCTGAAGGTACGTATGGTTTTCTAGTTTCTTCAAATAATGATCGACCTTATTCGCCTTTTTGACCAGACTAAGATTCTCAACCTTTATCTCCTTCAACTCATCTTGACATTCAGTTAGGCGTGCAACCATCGGTCTGACTGAAATAAGTTCCCGATGTTGCATCTCTTTAACCACCCGATCCGCTTCAAGTTGTTGTTCTTGATGTGCAATAATATCTTCAAGCTCTCTTATGCGCTCCATTTGCTTCTTAATGAAATCTGTTCGGTCATCATCATTTGACTCTTGGAGAGACTTTAAGCGAGCATCAGCGATGTTACTATGTTGAATGAGCTCTTCGTGACTAATAGTCAGCCGCTCAAACCTCGTCATGAAGTCTGCAAACTTCTTCTTCAGAGCTTCATGCTCAGCGAACAAAACAGCTTGCGCTTCTTCGAGAGCAAGCTCACGATCGTTATTCTGAGGGGAAGCAGATGAGCTTGACTTGGCAGTTTGCTGACCCATCGTATTGGCCTGCATTATAATTGTTTTGATCGCTTCCTGGGCAGATGTATCCAATTTAGAGGTTATTAAGCCAATATAGTCACGATTATTGGGGCCCTCTACGGCTGCCATAAGGAAAATGGTGAGAATTTTGACAGTTTCCTGTGGATCTCCATGCTCTGCGATAGCATTAAGATCTACCCTACTTTCAAATGCTACTGAATCTAGATTTTGGCAGTTATCCCCGATATATCTTAGCAATGACTTGTGCACTGCCTCCAAGCTTTTCTTATTACTGAGCCATTTTGACGGTCCGGTATTTTTTTCAAAAATAGGTATGGCATAGTCGGAGCTGATGTTTTCTATGAAGCTAGATGTTAGATATTCTAGCAGGATGTTCAAAAAGCCGATAATTGGAGCTCTGTATCCTACATACCCATCATCTTAGATAGGACTACTCCATCAGCTAAATCTGCCGTTGACTTTACCTCCACATCTAAAGGAAAGGTGTTTACCTAAGGTATCTTAGCAATTTTTCGGTGAATAGACGGAATTTACTACTTGCCCAGCTGAGGAGAGTCGTCTCAGTATTTTTCAAGTCTTCCATTTTTACCGTAATTCGTTACTAATACACCCAAAATCTTCCTAGGCGAAACAAGCTTGAAGATGAAAAGTAAATCAGGAAATTATATGGCATATTGAAAAATTAATAAAGATTCTGTGAGGGGGAAATTGTTAAAGTCCCATTGACAAGGCTGAAATACGAATCAGTGGTAATAGAGTGATATATATATTAATCATTGAAACTTAGATCGCTAGGTTGGATAGTTGCTTCAAAAGACTTCCTGCAATTTTCAATGAAGAGTCGCTAGATCACCATAGAAGATTTCAATTACTTAAGGTAGTGTTTGGGGGGTTGGGTTTTTTTCATTCATTTGCAACCTTTTGTCAACGTTGTATGGAGGTCGGATTATTGTTAATTTGGTTTGGTCTTACTCTTACTAGTGCCGAGTGTTCGCTGTGTTTAGACTAACACTAATCACGCTCGCCTATCCTATGACATTAATGACTCAATCGGCTTGACGATTGGAACTCCATTATTTACACCTTGACTACTCCAACCAAAAAAAATCATCATTATCAAATACTGTCTATAGTTGTTGTGAGCTCGTGTTAAAAAGAAGATCTACCTACGTTAACAGCGTCAAAAACCAGGATTGGATGTCAAAACTTGGGCATATTTCTACTTACAGCCAGGAATTGTGCTTTGCTGTTATTTTCAGAGGAATATTCCTGCAAACAATTTGGTTTGCTTCATTCATTCTTAGCAATTTGTTTAAAACCTCAGAGAATGGATAATTATCTAATGAGAGAGATCGGTAGGGAGTGGTTGCGACGCATATATTTGCCTGAAACCGCCAGTAATCCTCAGCGACCCCGCTTTAAGCAGAGCAAGATCGACCTTCTCTTTATACCTGCCTTTCGTCACACATATTACAGTCTCTTGAGCTCTTAAAGTTTTTCCGTAATTAAATCGAGGTACGGTGGTGAGGCTGGAGAGCTCTTAGCTCTTGATGCTGCACCCATACGAAAATCGTGCTTTATTACAAGCTCGTATAATGCCATTCAGGATTCAATGAAATGCTGTTGATATCAAATTGGGAGTGAGAGTCTTGAGATTAATAACATTGATTTAGACAGCCTCAAACTTCGAAGAAAACTTGATATCCGTGACGAATGTTTGACCCAAATTTTGTTTGGATATTTTTTACATTATTTTTGTGTATACCTCTCAGATGGGGCATGTGTTCAGAATACCCAGACTCTACTAGGGAGAATGACCCGGACGATATACCGCTACACCATTTGACCCTTTTGTTTAGATTGGAAACAAATGCAAATCAATGAATCTTTTTAAAGTGTAAAAAATTGTGGACTTTTCAATGGCTTTTTTGATTTCCTTGTAAAATCAGGAATTCTTATACATGTATTGTCCGCTCACAAAATTGGCGACGGCCGAGCGGGGGTAAATATTATGTAAGCCTCGCGCTGTAATTACGCGGCGAACCAATTGCGACCGATCCTACTTAGGATGTAGATCACAATCCTGACTAATCCACCCGATTTGCGCCAGACAATGTAATGAACCCAGGATTAACGATACGGTGGTCAGCACCGCGAATTTGAGCAATTACAGTACATAATAATGTTAGTCAAAAGTCAAGTCAAATATCCAAGGAAACGGCTGTCTCGACGAGATTTACCTAGAGAAGAGCTTTAGATGGATATATACTAGTGAAGGTTTGTGTAATATTTTCAGAGGAATTATTTATTATTTTGTAACACCACAACGCCCATGCTATATTCTTTTTAGGAATGTTCCGCCAGGAATTAAACAATCTGACATCGATCTATAATTAAAACATTCATTGATAGTTCGTGGAAAATCATTTTAATGGACACAAATTTATGCCATCGACTCACTTTTAATCCTACTTTTCACCGATATATGATCATCCTGTACCCGTTTTGGAATTAGAACGACGATTCATTTAAGTTGGCAGATACTTACATCTGACTTTCTTTTGCCTAAAACCGTCGGTTCAGGAGTACTTCCATTTAACTGAGACTTCACATTCTTGTAAACTTCAGCATAACAACTAGCATGATATGTCTTCTCCCCGGCAATTTTAGCATCCATCCAAACAAATTCTTGTGCCTCATCCAGCCATTTCATTTCAAATTTCTCCTGGCATATTGGGCATAGTCGATTCGTTGACGCGGCATCTTCTGGCACAGGTATATACTCGAGTTTAGGGGGTTTAGCGATAGCTACACCTGTAGAGGCAATCTCAACTTCAGTGACAGTACTGCATGATTCGATGTCGACTTCACGAGTTTTAATCCAATCTAATTCATCTACATACCAACTTCGGTGCTGGCCACGAGTTTCTGCTTCCTCCATTCGTCTCCTAACCCGAAAATGCCAATCCATATGCGCCTCTTTCTTCTTCTTACCTTCGGCAGTAGACTGAAAACGTCGCCCGCACTGAGTACAAGGAACACCTAGCTTTTCATATAAATTTGAAATAAGATCAGGGCGAGGTCTAAAGGTTTTAGTTAAATGTCACGGTGAAATGGTTTTGAGCTTACATTTTTAATGATGCTGGCTTTAACACTATATCGTTAGAGCTATCCACTAATGGTTTGGGGGTAGGATTTGTGCTAATAAGAGGAGGTTGTTGAAGCCCAGGTAAAGGGTTCAAAAAATTGTTAGATTTAGCAGTTGAGTTAGCACCAATGATACCAGCAGCTCGCAACTTTTCAAGTAACGCAGCGTTGGCGTCTTTAGGTGGAGTAGTACTAGTAACATGGGCAGCATGTTGGTATGAAGGTTGGGCGGGAGTTTGAGCTATGGGATGGGGGGGTTTAGGTTGTCTTGACAACAGGGCGGCAAGAGCACCTGGACCCAATAAAGAGTCTAGTGAATTTGATGGTGTAGGAATTGAAGGAACTAAAGCAGGCGTAGAAGGGACTGGCGCAATGGGTTGCGCCTTGGATGCTTCAGAAAGTTGAGCCACTTGGATTTTAATAAGGGCTATTTGGTCCGGGGGTAAGGTTTGGTTTTGCAATATGCTCTGCAGGTCAAGTAAAGCTTTCAATCTAGTTGATGCAGCAGTGTCTTGCATATTCCTAGCCCATGCTGCCTTGGATTCTGATATGAGTCTATCAATATCACTGTTCAGTGTATCTATACTAGCCTCGCCTGTAGGGAAGGGCTGAGGAGTGCGATTTGGCCAACTCAGTGGATTAATCGGCTGACTAAATTGCTGACCCAATTGCCGCTATAAGGATAATTAGTCATCAATTTTAATTGTAGCAAATTTACCTTACAACGGAGAGCCCATACGATGGATTTCCACCGGTAGACGAAGAGTATTGTGCAATAGTCGGCTGAGTTTCAAACTGTTTTCCATTACCGATATATAGTTGTGGGTTCTGAGACCCTGGAAAATTGTTTGACTGACTGGAAAAATGCTGTCCAGTAGTCGTGACAGGATATTGATGTCCGTTTGTTGAAGCGGAGTAGGGTTGTCCATTTTGTGAGTTGAAATAATGTTGATTTTCGGACTGGAAATATTGCTGGTTAGGGTAGTTTAGGGCGGAGGATGGCTGCTGTACCTGTTGCTGTTGGGTCTGTTGATAGGCTAGTTGAGGTGTTGGAGTTTCAACGTATGGAGTCTGTGAAGAAATCTGGCGCCCTCTGTTAGATAGTTGCTGCTGAGTTCTCATGTGCTCTTGGTGTGCCTGTAGAAAGGAAGTCTTTGCCTTTATGAGAGCATTCTCGATGGGACGAGTGACTTCTGGCGGGAATACCGGTCGAGTGTCCATGGATCCAGGGACAGGCTCTTTCCATGTCTTCAACATTTCATCCATCTTCCTTCGAACATTATTATCAACTAATGCATAGGCCTCCATAAATGTCGCGAACAGTTGCCGACCGAAGAATAATGTGTATGGAGTGCCCACATTTTTCACCACAGAGTCGAGTACGTAGAAGGATGGCAACTTCTTTTGAGGAGATGTCTGAAAAAAGTAAGTGACTGGAAGGACTAAGTAAAGCAAGAGAGATTTGAAGGCAATGATATCTCTAGTTTTGAGTTGCAAAATTTTCTCCTACCGTCTTGATATGGTTTTTCAACGCTTCGGATATGGCAAGTGCGTGTTCCGTGTTTTCCTTTGCAATAACAGTTAGGTTGCTTATTTCATACCTCGAATTTAATGTTAATGCTTCGAGGGCGATACGGTAATCTTCTGCCACCTCATCGGACATTGTGGAGGACATGATGGGTAAACAAGAATCCAAGAAACCGCAATTGTATAGGCTAAAAAGTGGAAATAAGCCAACAAAGTCGATGCTTTTCAACTTCGCAGATTCATTCAAAAATATCCCACTTAATATAAACTACAAGTGTGTATTAATGATTGAAATTCTTATCCTTGCGGGCCTTTTACTCCCGCACTTTACTGTTGCTAAACTCCTCTCCTAATCCCGCTTCTCAGAAAAAATCGTATTCCTGCAAAGCGCTTCACGGCGCGAATTTTTGTTGCCGATGATTATCTGTATACCGCGTCTTAATAAAGCCGTTATTTTTTGCAAGAAATGATATTGTAATATGAAGTGAATAAAGATTCCAGTACTTGTGTACAGAAATAGTCAAGGTTGTATCGCACGCATTGGGGCAGTTTACGGAATATAGGCGTTCTTTAAGCCGACGGCAAAACTTAACACCGAACGAGCTGCCTAACTTGAAATGAGCACATGATGCTTAGTTAATAGCTTCCCCTGGGTTGTTAGGAGGATAAGTCTGTTTGTATCCTGGACACATGCCCCATTTGGGACAAGTATCTACTGGGACTAATCTAATAAGCAAGGTTTTAAAGCGACACCTTCTCGCGGCGGCTATATATCTGTATTAGTATAATGTTAAAGGGATGCCTCAATAACCAATGGTTTTTCTAGCATCCCCCTTTGGTACATACATATACTTGTGGTCGAGGGAAGATCATTGAGAGATAGCACGACCTCGAGTGGTGACTGCGAATTCTATTAAGGTATGAGTGTTCTAAAAGACAAACTGATCCGTGCTAAGAACACACAATCATAATCACTGTTATTCGTGTCATAGCCCTCAGGCTGCATACAAAAGAACATAGCAAAAAATACGGTGAGCTGTGGCCTGCCCTGACAAGAGACTCTTCCCTAGCCCCAAATGTCCCAAACTGCTTGCATCCTTTTGAGATACCATCAACTGCATCAGGATAATCTGGCAAATACTTTACTAGATAAAAATACCGGTTACCAGCGAGATGGTCTTTGAGGAAGCCACGCACAAAACAGATTTGAAGCTAATATCAGCGCGCCCTCGCATCCACCACGAACCGACCAGCAACCGGTTGGGTCCTACTTTCTAGCTAGCACCCAGTGGCCGCCCAAAAATCGCCCAATACAATCGCTGCTGGAGACATCACGGAACCAAAATCTGCTCTATAGCAACGCTTTGCATCAGATACAACTCTCTAGAGCAACCATAAGAAGCATGCAAAAACATAATCCCCCGCTATTTCAATTGTTATGATGTGTAATGGGATAGACAGTGCAGGATACTCAGCACCAGCTAAGTGGCAAACGGCAAAGAGGAGAGAAGGATGGAACGGCGAAAGTCCGTAAAAGCAGAAGCCGAGCAGATAGGCGGAATATCTTCAGAATTCTTAGCAGTGGTAATAGACAGCGTGACATTTGTCTCAATTTGCCTCAGTATACCGAGCCCCAGGGGTAGGGTTGGACTTCACTGGAAATACGAAACGATGTATGAAAGCACAAAAGAATTGAACTCTCTCCTCTTTTTCCCCCTCGCTCTCTAGCTCTCTGTACTGCTCCCCATACCAAGACCTACACGTAAACCTGTAGTGTTCGTACGTGTTAAAACACGTTTTGTACTACTGACGAAGTTGTTTTGACCGACTGGCCAACCCTTAGCCTAGCCTTGAACTACATGAATAACACGAGACGACATGACAACTAACAAATAAGTAAATTTATATGTTCCAACTACCTTGTGCAGCGTCATCATAACTAATTGGGTAATCACCTAAAAGCATTAAAGAAGCGCTCGGTTAGTTTAACATGAAGACCTCAATGACATTGAAAGTCCAATTTTTTTGCTCTAAAGCCTACTGTAATCAAGCTTTTGTACGT
This sequence comes from Podosphaera leucotricha, assembly GCA_013170925.1. Taxonomy (NCBI): domain Eukaryota; kingdom Fungi; phylum Ascomycota; class Leotiomycetes; order Helotiales; family Erysiphaceae; genus Podosphaera; species Podosphaera leucotricha. Next base: position 890 of record JAATOF010002715.1, on the reverse strand, counting down.
CTTCGACAACTTTAGTTTCTTTACCCTTTTGACTGCCCTCAGACCCTGCTCCTTCAAAGCACGTTTGATTACTTTACAGGAAACTTTATCTTCTCTTCCAAATTTATTATTCTTGCCGCATCTATTGCTGTTTTGGTCACACAATTAGCCATAAAACGAGCCAGAGCTCACTTTAATCGAGATGTTAGCTTTTGTAGTCGTCCATGAACAAGCGGTGAAGTATGATACAATGCTTACCTGCGATATCTAGCCACTGTAGATTGATGACAACCCAAAATTTTTGATAGTTCTTCTACATTCCAGTAAGGTAGTGATGAAGGAAATCTGGTCTTCTGAAAGCTTTCTCATCGTGAAAAAATCCGAAAAAATTGATTTCAAATTGTGTAGTATTGCTGTAGATAAGTTTAGCTATATACATGTAGTTTTCGGATACACGGACATTAATCCAGGGCACGACTGAAAAATAACTCAACTGTCGATTGGCTTTAAAGTTAGTAAACGTAGGGTTAAAGTGATACAAACGGAAAAGAACTAAGTGAATTGTGTATCTATCTAAACTATGAACATCGCGAATGCGAAGTTCGAGGTGTTGGCTGAGTCATCAAGAGCATGACTCAGCAACGATGGGAATTGAACCGTAATGCGCCCATAAAATTTGCGATCACGTGTTTACAATAGCCGAATTTTTTTATGGGTTATCGGCGCCACGCCCATAGACATGTGCTAATTGCACGATTACATCGTTTCCATCATCTTCACGACAGATTATTCCTTTGCTTAACGGTATTTGCTTGTTAGCCAGATTTTAACTCCCTAGTCTGCCTGAACTAAACATATCTACAACATTTTGCTCAAAATGCTGTTCTACACGTCCGATTGATGAATTTGCC
>JAATOF010002708.1:0-12448 GCA_013170925.1 Podosphaera leucotricha | reverse complement strand
GGTATTCCTGAGGTATCAAGTTGATCGGTTATTTATACGGATGGTTGGGTTATCACGGGGTGTCTCGTGGCTCCTAACTACGGCAATCTGGGTGCGTGTAGAGCTTGACTAAATGTAATAACTTGTCCTTCTCTACGTGGAATCTACATGTACCTAAGTACACATAGGTGGTTGGCCCGTGCTTCTACGCTAGACAATAGGGGAGTCAACAATCGCGCTGTCCATATCTATCTAACCAACAGGATCCTCATTCCTCTCCGCCCTCATCCTACGGTTTAATAACTTTAGCCAAAAAAAATCTCGATTCTTTAAGACCTCTCTTACATCAAATATTAAAAGCTGAATCCAAGTCACTATATTCGTCTTAAACTTGTGTCTAACAGCACTTCATAGATGAATACCTTACAAGTAACCCCCTCAACGCCAGCTCCAAAAAACCTTACTCGAGACCAACGTGTTGCGGTAAAAATATTGTACAATGCTGGACATACCCAAGCTTTCATTTCTCAATAGCTCGGTATTACATGCCGAAAAGTCGCAATCGCTATAAAGAGTGACTCCTTATCTCCGATACGTCGAGGCAGGCAATCAAAGTTGAGTGTCCAACAAGAAAAGCAAATCGAGTCATACATACGGGCTTCCCGTCCAATAAGACGAGTGTCCTGTAAAGAACTTGCTGACGGGTCGCTAGCAGAGTGGAACATCAGCAAATAGACAATTTCAAGAGCCCTAGTAAAGCTTGGGCTCGATCAAAGCCGCGACTTTCTATAGAAAATAGAGGAATTCGAAAGATTTGGGCTGAAGAGCACTAGAACTGGACATACGATGATTGGAAGCTTGTTCTCTTGAGCGACGAAACTTGGGTCACGGGTGGCCTACCTGATCAGGCCTGGGTCACCCGGAAACTAAATGAGGAGCTCGAGGATGACTGTATTGTTGATAGCGGCCGGAAAGGAAACAGTTGGATGTTTTGGGGCAGCTTCTCAGGAGACACAAAAGGGCTAAATCTGTTCTGGCAGAAAGATTGGGGAACAATGACAGGAAAAAGATATTGTAAAAAATAATTCCCGTGGTCCATGGCTGGACTGCAAAATTTCCTTATTTGAAGTTTATGCAGGATAATGCTCCATGCCATTCGGCAAATAGCACTATCAGAGAACTTCAAGACTGGGGAATTCACATTATTTCCTGGCCACCATTCTCTCCTGATCTTAATTTAATCGAGTCTGTTTGGTACAAAATGAAAAAATGTTTCAAGGCCAAACACCCAGATCAATGACTCTCTTCGTCAGCAACCGAAAGCTAGAAAGTTTTCACCACTCGATTTAAGAGGAACTTATCACCAAATTCGTATCAAGTCAAGTGATGCCCCTAAAACTACCTTTCGAACTAGATATGGCTTTTACCAGTATAAAGTCAATGCCCCATCATCCTGCCAACAATTAGTAATTAGTCAAGGATGCTTTACATGGATTTCTTGATATATCCATTATAGTTTATTTAAATGATATATTAATACATTCTGAAAGCCCGGCGCAACACAATGAACACGGGCGAAAAGTACATGAATGGCTTAAGGAAATAATTTGTTTTGTTAATCTGAAAAGTGCGAGTTTGGAGAAAGCTCAACAACTTTTCTTATGTTTGTAACCTCACAGGATGGCTGTGACGGCTAGAAAGTCGTTTTTAATTCTGTAGCCTATGATGGATATCTTAGGCATCTCTTCCCACAAGTGTTTTTTGAATTGCTTATTACGTTATGCTGACACACAGCAAACAAACTCAAGAGCCATGTACCGGTTTGCTCAACCTATCTAGGGCTACCCTACGCGCCACGCCGCCTAAAGATTCTATTTAAGTAAATTTTCTTCTCCATGAGATCAGCCCAAGTCAATTCCATATGTTGATCATCTATCCCTGGGTCACTAATCACGCGGTTTCTCAATTCCTAAATGTTCTCCTTAACAGCTAGTTCACCAAACCGATTGATGAATTTAGTGCCAGACCACGAATATAATTTTCCAGCAGTTTGAAGCATGAGGTAAGTGTGAAATATTGGCTCTATGCCAGAATTTAGAATGTCGGCTGCACCATGTCAAACGTTGTCCTGGAACATACCCAATGCTCCACAAAGTCAGAAATTTAGAATTCCCCGTCTAGAGTAGTATGTTTCAGTTGCATCTCAAAACTCATTTTTGAATCTCTTGTTGAGTCTCCTTCGAGACCCTTCCCATTGTTCAATGACAGGATAACTTTATGCCTCGCAACTTTATTCCTCACATTGAGCATTAAAAAAATCGCAAGATGTAGAAGGGGTTTGAGATGGCAGACAAATATATTTCTCGCGATGCCGGTCTTTCCTCAAAGAGTAATCATTCGAGAAGTTTTGCACGTCACGGTCACGTGATCCATTATATATTATTTTTATTTTATTCATTTCGGTACAATCAGGCCAAAATTATGATTATGCCGGTTACTGTAGTAGTAATTATTAGTTATTTACGCTCTGGACTGTCTGCAGTTATAAAAGTCCACTGCAATCATCGCATTTGGTAGACTGGCGTCATATACCGCACCGTTCTGATTGTATTAAGTTGATTAAATCGATTACTCTACTCTATTATTCGCTACATAGATATTTACAACAGTGTAATTGTCTTTACCATGGGAGAATCGAGGTTAGTCATGTCGAATAACGATACAATCGTCAATGATCAAGAATCCTGACTAGACATCTTCCACAGGCAAGAACTTGTTGCGTGGCTCAACAACTTACTCTCACTAAATATCACAAAAGTTGAGCAATGTGGTACTGGGTAAGTTTTATTCTACTTAAGTAGCACTCTGTTGTCTAGAAATGGAGAATTTTAGCTAACAAATATGACTGTAGTGCGGCTTTATGCCAGGTCTTCGATAGCATTTACATGGATATTCCTATGTCAAAAGTTAAATTCAACGTCAACACTGAATACGCATATTTACAGAATTTCAAGATTTTACAGAGTCAGCTCAGCTACCCCACCATTCTCTAGGAAAACGATGTTAACCCCTACAGACTGTTTTACTCGCCATGGAATTGACCGGCCTATTAACGTCGAACAGCTAATAAAGTGTAAGATGCAAGATAACCTTGAATTCTTACAATGGACCAAGAGGTATTGGGATCAATGCTTTCCGGGCGGTGATTATGATGCTATAAGCCGACGACGTGCATCTGGTGCTCCACCGCCTGCATCAGCGCCTACCCCACGAACAACTACAGCTGCTAGTCGGAGAGGTGTAACGCCAACAACTAGCGGGAGACTCGCAAAAGGAACTACTGGGATTGCAGCTTTACAACAAGAAAATAATACTCTTAAGGAAACTGTTCAAGGCCTCGAGCGAGAAAGAGACTTTTACTTTAGTAAATTACGTGACATTGAACTTCTGGTCCAGCAAGCCTGCGATGAAGATCCCGAGATTGAAAAACAAGAAGATGGCTTAATCAAGCATATTCAGACAATATTATATTCTACAGAAGATGGCTTTGAGATACCCGCAGAGGCTGAGGTCCTTGATGATCAGGAAACATTTTGAGTGAGATAATGACTACACTACGAAGGAATTCTTATAATTAATCCCTTGAGCGAGGAAGATGAAAATAATCATAGAGCTTCTCCATATTTGTAATTGTGGCACATGATAGGCCTTATCTGCTTTTTCTTACATGAGCACGGGTAGAATGATATTTGAAAGATACCCACAAAAGCTTTTGCCATGATTCAATTCATACCCACTTGAAACTCAACTTGTTGTAAAATTTGAATAAAATTAGGTATCCGTTTTTAATGCTACATTTAGGGGGCACACGCGCTATTCGTCTGGCCCCAGATTTCATCTGAATCAATCGCTGCCGAGGCTAGCGAAGGCTGGAGACAGATCAGATAAAGGTAGGTATTGTAGTGACTACAAGATATTCGACTCAAATACGCTGTCCGTTTATCTTAGCTATCAAGATCAAATTAAAGATCTATCTTAATAAAAACATGACGCATCCACTTTATTTATCTATTTCATCCAGCGTCACTCAGTTCCAGAACTCGCCCTCTTCCAAGCCATTCACCCTTTACAATATCGCTGTCCGACTTCCTCTCCGTACAGTTATCGTTCCAAAACGCTACTCGGAATTCGTAACTCTGCATTCTGCTCTTATTACCGCCGCATCATCAGCACCTCCCGTCCCTCTGCCTGGAAAATCATGGTTCAAATCAACAGTCTCTTCACCCGAGCTCACCGAAACGCGACGCCAGGGTTTGGAGAAATATATACGCGTCATATCAGAAGGAACAGACTCGCGATGGCGAGATACCAGCGTATGGCAGAATTTTCTGAATCTCCCAAACAGCAGTGGAAATAGCACAAGGATTGATTATAATGCTGTCAATCAGTCGAACTCGAATACTGGGCAGCTTACAGCTGATCCAGCTGTATGGCTTGATTTTTATCGCGATATGAAAGGTCAATTAAACGATGCCAGAATGTTTGTCAGTCAGAGAGATGGAGCTGCCACATTAAAAGCCCAGTATGAAGCAGGAGTCAACGCCAAAAAATGTCTTGTTAAAGTCGACAATCTAGTTTCTAGTTTGGAAGAAGGTTTAAAGATTATGAGTGAGAAGGAAAAGAAAAATAGCTCCGGTATAATTGGCGCGGGAGAGCTGAGAAGGAGAAGGGATCTACTTGGGAGCGCCAAGGTAGAGCTTGAGGGGTTACAAAAGCTAGCTTTGAGCCTTGCCTCAAAGTCACAGGCACTTTCTGCAACAAGTGGAGCGAGTGGCTCTTGTAGTAATTTGAGGGAAAATCAGAATTCACTATTTGGATCTGGCGCGTCGAGATCAAGTGGTCGTGTACTCGGAAATCAAGTTGCTGAAACAGAGAAAACAAGAGAATTAGATAATAATGGTGTAGTAACGTTACAAAAGCAGATGATGCAAGACCAGGACCTCAATGTCGACGAGTTGGCGAAAATTGTGCGGAGGCAAAAGGAAATGGGCCTCGCTATCCAAAGTGAGCTCGCACTTCAGAACGATATGATGAAAAGAGTGGACGAGGATATTGATCGGGTCGGAGCTAAAATTAACTTGGCAAAAAAAAGGACTAGCAAGATCCATTGAGCACGCAGAATCACTTAAGTATGAGATACATCTAGTGTTTTGGGTTAAATTGACGTTAAACTTCGGTAACTTATTGTTATTAACCCTCTCATCATTCAAAGCTGAAGCTAACATATTTCAAGTGGCTCCTTTGTTGATTACTGCGTAATCGCAGGTGAGACACAAATTCGTACTTCTTTCAATGATCCCTGAAAGCTTCGTGTTCCGGAGATGTAAACATCAATCCTATCGACCTGTCAGCTCTCTATATTTTAGATGGGCTCCTAACACGACCTAAAAAATCCTACGAGGTCTGGCAAATTCACTCAAACAAAAAGGATGAAGAAACCTCACACTGGGAATACCACGCCATTTTCTCTATTCCATTCTCGAAATCAAACAAAATTTCCGGCAATAAAACTATCGCTGTCTGATAATTTGACATATCTAATAACTTATGAATTCACAGGACTTTGTTGAGATGGCCAAGGTTGGCGCTCGGCGTTGAGGGTATATTAAAGTAAGAATAGGATCACTACTATTCAAGACCGACGTACAAGACCGATGTACAACATGATATGACGGCTTATTGCGACTTTTGAGGAGGCTAAAACGAATGAGTCATCGTGGTCTAAAGTCAGGGAAGCAGTATTTGTCTGGAAGTTTACACATTTTTACACTTCTTTAGCGGAATACAAATGGGTTACTCTGTGTGATGGGATTAAATACATCGTACCCATAGACGGTGGGTCGTGTAAAATTCAGGGTTAGATTTACCAATATGTCTATTAGTATAATCTTTCCTCAAGCAGCCATCAAAGTAAAAAATTGTTCCACAATCTCATACTTGAGTCTTAACTTCAACAAATGGTCGACTCAGAAGATCAAAACCTGGCTTGACGCGTTCGAGATGCAAGGACGGAGCTGATGGAGCAGCGCTGCACTCATGTAACCGCAGGCGATGCTTTCGTCCGTCTCAGAGATGGTATAGACTAAACTTCACTCTTATCACGATCCTTGTATAATTATTTCCGAAAAATACAAGGTTCCCCTCATCTCCATGATTATCGGAGTTTTCCTTAGCTTTCAGTGGTAATTAATTACGCACGTATCCTCAGCAATCATGTATGACTGAAGAACGCGACGTGAAATCTCTCAGGAAAGAGATTGAACGTAAATTGTTTCTCATTTTTAATCTTGGATAATTTCCACGTAGATGATCTGCTCCAACGATATCGTAGTTGGGTCAACTTTAAATTTTCTCTCGCGATTGACTCGTCAGTATACGCTCGCGTATTTTGACAGTACATTATGTCTTAAAACTAAAACTACACGCGGAATTAACGTAAACCCTTTCTGCTTTCTAGTGTACGATACTCCATTAGAAACATGAACGTTCTACTACATGAAGCCAGGAGCACTTCAGCGGTTTTTGGGCGTTTTTTGGCGTTTCTTGTCGAATTGAATCATAGGATCGGATGCATTTCAACGGTTGCCGGCCATTTTTAAGGAGTTCCAAGGTTTCCTGGCCGACCATTTCTGTAGTGGTCGTGTAAGCTGCAATCCTCCGTCATTCAAAAGCATCTTCATATTTCCTTGGCCCTATTCTATATCCTTTCGAGCTTTGCTGCCTCTTCTCTTTGGGATATCGGATAGCAGCTTCTTCGATGCATAAAAGACGTTTCGGTTTCAGCGATGTCTCTTGGCCCTCTTGAGGTTAAACATAGATAGATAGATACCCTCACGTTCCAACCTCTCTCACCGTATTTAAGAGCTTTTTTCTGCAAATATTTTCTCTTGGTTATCTTCGGTGAGGTCTATAATTAGGATTTGTAAAATGGAGGAAGTGACCCCAAAACACGAATCTTGGGGGGACATGATATTTTTAACCGAGACAGCGGTTCCATTTTAAAAAATATTTTAGTTGGTTTCGTGTACAGGTTTGTTGCTGGGCAACGATAAAATAATAATAATAATAGTGTTTTATTCATTCGAACCATCGGAATTGAACGTACGCCACGGGCCTGACATGAATTGTAATTGGAATATTGTTCGGTAAGAACCGGCTTGCCGATCAGTTTATTCCCAAAGTTTAGTTTATCTCTCTGACATGTATTGAAAATAAGACTCACATGTACATCAATATCTGGTACAAGTGACTTCTGCTAACGACGATAGGTAAACTGAAGAAAGGTATCTGTGCATTTGTGTTTGGAGAAGAATCCTACGCTTTTTACTAAATCAAATTTCTAGAAAATTATGCCATCTGCTAAATCTCGAATTTTGACATCTGCTCAGCAACATATCAACATTAGAAGCGTTAGTTTATACCTATGTCACGATTAAAGCTCTACAGTTTGAAGGAAGGATTTCAAGTATAAAAATTACAACATAGCAGCTTTTTTATCTCGCTCGCAGTAAATCAGCGGGTAAAGCAGCATCGATAGATTGAATATTAGAATATGAACCCTCCACCACCGCCACCTCCTCCACATGGTCATTTCCCAAAAACTACCTCTAATGGGCTTCCACCGGGAAATTATGACATATTTGTCATACCACAACATTCTTCTGGGTCTGGATTCATATACTTGCCGTCGCTGAAACCAAATGCAAATAGCTTTGCTGCCGGCTTTGCATCTGCTCTCATACTGGTGGTTGTTGGCTCTGCATTGACTCCAGTAATACAAGCATGGTGGAACGGTGTCTCACGAGCTGGTGGAGCTGGGACGTTGATGTTAATACTGGCAGTGGCAGTTGGCGCGTGGGCATTAGGACGAAAACAAACCGGCCGTCGTCCCAAATCAGCGGGAGGTAGAGCTGGCGATCGGGGAAACTCAGGCGCAAATGGTCCGTCCGAAGGAAACAGTTCATATTCTCATAACTACGCACCACCTCCAGCCTCAGGCCCAACGAATGAGAATTCCAAGTCGTCTGGATGGCAGCGACCAACTAGCTCACCACCTCAATCAGAGAAGGATAAGGAAAGCACGGCCAAGAGTTCTAATGTGGCGGAAGAATTGGCCAAAGAAGAAGAAGAAGCAAAGAGGAGAGAGCAAGATCAAAAAGCAAAAGAAGAGGCGAAAAGAAAAGAACAAGAACTAAAAGAAAGAGAAGAGGCAATGAAGAAAAAAGAAGAGCTAGAGAAAAAGCTTAGAGACCTACGAGAGAGAGAAGCTCGCGAGCGAGCGGCCAGAGAACAGAAATTACGAGAAGAAGTCGAAAGAGCCGCTCGTGCTAAATTACAGAGAGAAAGAGAAGAATGGGAGGCTTCTCGTAGAGCTGATGAAGCTGTTGCAGCTAAAAAAAGAGAACTTGAAGCAAAAATTAGGGAAGAGTATGAAGCTAAAAAACGAGAAGAAGAAGCTGCAGCTGCCATCGCGATCGCTGCTGAGAAAAAACGAAAAGCTGAAGAAGATCGGATACGGAGGAGAAGAGAACTCGAGGCTCGTGAAACTAAGAGAAAAGCAGATGAAGAAGCAAAGAGGATTTTAGAAGAAGCCAAAAAAAAATTTGAAGAGGCAACTAGGAAACTAGAAATCGAAGAAAAAAAAAGACTAGAGGAAGAAGCAAAGAAGAAGGCCGAGGAAGAGTTGCGAAGAAAATGGGAAGAAGAGGCGAAGCTTAAACGAGAAGATGAGATAAGAAGGAAGCGAGAAGAAGTATTAAAAAAGCGAGAAGAAGAGATCAAAAGGAAAAGAGAGGAAGATGCTAAGAAGAAGCGAGAAGAAGAAGTCAAGAGAAAACAAGAAGAGGCTTCTAGAAGAAAACGAGAAGAAGAAGTCAAAAAGAAACTAGAAGAAGCCAAAAAGAAAATAGAAGAGGAAAAGAAGAAAAAACATGAAGAAACAAGGTCAAAATTAGAGGAAGAAGCTAAGAAACAACAGGAGGAAGAAGCGACAAAGAAACGAAAAGAAGAAGAAGAAGCTAGGAAAAAACGAGAAGAAGAGGCAAGAAAAAAACAAGAAGTAGAAGAAGCAAGAAAAAAACAAGAAGCAGAAGAAGCAAGAAAAAAACAAGAAGAAGAGACAAGAAAGAAATATGAAGAGGCTAGGAAAAAACGAGAAGAAGAGGCAAGAAAAAAACGAGATGAAGAAGCTAGATTGAAACGAGAAGAGGAGGTCAGGAAAAAGCGGGAGGAAGATATTAAGAAGAAATTAGAGGAAGATATTAGGAGAAAACGAGAGGAGGAGACCAAGAAGGTGCTGGAACAAGAAGCCAAAAAAAAATTGGAAGAAGAGGCCAAAAAGAAATTAGAAGATGCGATAAAATTTAGACCGCCAACTACTACATACGCATTTACAGCTGGAGAGAAGACAAATCCATGGCCCAGAGGTCGGCCATCTCCTTCGACGAAACCAGAAACCACAACGAAACCAACTCCTCCGCCCACGACAGAATCTACGCCTATTTCAGAAGCAAACTTGGGTGCTACTAGTGATGCTCATCGACCAAGTAATCCGCCGAAGGTCCCGCCACGTAGAGATTCTTTTTCTTCTGGATACTCAAAAATCTCGTATACACCCTCTAAAGCTACATCAACAACATCCACATTACCATCTCGGCGCCCTCCCTACAGCACAAAAGATCCAAACAAGGTCGCGATAAAAGCTGTTTACTTTTTTAACAATGCTTACATGAAAACGCCTAGTTCTCAACTTGTTTCAGGGGTTGGCTCCGTAACAGATGGGCTCATACTTCGTATGACAACTGAAGGTTTATTCATTGACGATGATATTCGTGGCGTTCCACAGCGAGAGTGGGATATTAAGGCATGGACTATGAAGCTTATAGAGTTGTGGTGTCCTTCTTGTAGGCACGATTCTCCTCCGACAGGCGCCCCTGCGTCACCACTAGACGCCAGAGCTAAAAAACAAAATACTACACGCCGGCTTTGGGGCCTGGACAAAGACAAGCCTGCTACTTCTGAAGAGATAGACACTCTCATTATAGAAATGCTTTCTTGTTGTAACAAAATTTGTCGCTCAGGTGCAGAGTCAGCTACTCATTCTTCTTCTACCAGCTCGGAATACGGCTTTGGGGACTCTGCATATGGCTCCACCATGGGACGACAGGATTTGGCTGGGCTGCATATCCTCCGCGTTAATATACGAGATCAGGAGAGTAAAAGGTATGTATTTATCATTGGTGAAGAGGAGAGTTGGAAAGCAGCCGTCGGTCTGCAAAGAATGCGGAGAGGGTCTCAAGTGAGGGCCCTCGGAGTCGGTCGGATGAACCAAATTGATGCAAAAAACACATTGGAGTACTTGGGATGGGCATAAATGATTCTTGAAACCTTGGAGCATGGCGACATTGGAGTCAGACAAAAGATTAAACTGGTTTAACATTTTTATTACAACGAATGAATCATTGTTATCATATATCCTTTTAATTTAGAATGGCAGGACTGGCTTTCTGTCACGCTTACAACACAAAATAGAGCACGTTTGGGTTTCAAGGTTAATGTCTGCATATGATCTATCTATTGGCATGTAGGATGAAATTTATTCATTTTGTAGAGTGCATCTGGGAAGTACGAATTAAATAAACCCTTATAAGCCCAATTTTATCAGTGTCTTCGTGCTCTATATGCGCTATCAGCGGTTAAGAATATGAAAGAGGTTTATCTTTTATACCGAGATTAATTAGTACGTGTAGATAAGAACTCGAATAATTTGAGTTGTTTACGCTCGCCTACCTCGGCTTTGCGCACTCTTAATTTAGAACACCCTGAACCAAAATATACGCAATACAATTATGTCAAATAGTTAATTAGCAACTGTTTTGTTAATCGATATTCATCTAATATCCCTATTCTCTAAAAAATAATTACAATGTGACTCAAAATGAATAATTGCGAAGATTCTATTCAATTGGCGATCGAGGATCTCGAAAAAGGCATTTTTAAGAGCCAACGGGCTGCTGCTGCTCATGGGATCCCCAGAAGCACTATTCAAAGCAGGTTAGATGGTAGAGTATCTCAACGCATACCTCAGCATCATCGCCAGCGGTTAAGTTCGGACCAAGAGGGTTCCCGTGAATGTCATCATAGCCATGCTCAAACTTGAGGATGGCCACCCGAATTCTGGACGCTAATGGAGACCACGAAAAACTCGGAAAGGGTTGGATACAGAGCTTTCTACGTCGCAATCCTCACATCAATACTATTGTTGGTAGGAAGATTGAACCTTATAGAACCGAAGCCTCCAAAAAAACCGAAATCAGGGCCTTTTTTGACTTGTTCAGGTTAACCTGCGGCCGGCTCAAGGTGTCCTTGAGTGACGTCTAGAATATGGATGAAACCGGGATGGCATTAGAAGTTTGTAGTAGCCCTTCAATTCTGGCTAGCTCTAAAATGACACAGGCCTACGTAAAAATACCATAATTCGCGAATGGGTATTAATTGTCGAGGTAGTGTAGGCAACTGGCCAGAAATTGAAATGTCTCGCAATTTTCAAGGGAAAACACCTCCAGATCACTTGGTTCCTAGATCAACCGCCAGACTGGCTCTACATCGCCTGAGAGAATGACTGGATTCAAATGCGATTAGTCTGGAGTTGTTCAAGCGAATATTCATCTCTGGAGCCGCATCTAACAACAGGTATCAAATTTTGATACTTGACGGCCATGACAGCCATATCAACCTCAATTTCATGCTTCTGTGCAAGGAGGAACATAAACTTCACTCTCTCCTTCCTCCACACTCGTCCCACATCCTCCAACCATTAGATTTTGCTCCATTCTCGGTTACAAAGTCAGATTACCGAAAACAAGTCTCGGATCTTTCCTCCCACAATGAAGCCGCACCTATCAAGAAGAAGCGATTCATTGAGATCTACAATTATTCTGGGAAAAAAAGGTTATCTGATAGAGTCATTCGATCTAGTTGGAAAGCTCCTAGGCTTGTGCCATTCAACCCACAAAGCGTCCTACAATCTTCTCAGGCCTAAGTAAAAGTCAAAACGATGCTACATGTATTACATTCAGGATTTTTCGTAGATGTAAGGGTACCATTTCCGAAATAGGCTTAGCTAGAAAGCTTTTCAATTAAATTTGTATTGTAAGACCCCTCATAAATAGACTTTCACATACATTCAAGACCCTTGCAGGAGAGTTTTATTTTTATTATTTTTTAATGTCCATTTGAGATAAGACAACTATACCCTAGGGGTAAAGAACGTCAGTGGGTCGGATAAATATGGGTCAACAGGGTATATTAGCGTCTTTTGGAATGAAATAAGGTTTCACTAAACCAGAACTAGCTTGATCATCAAAAGCACCAACATATTTTGTATGGGAAAAACTTGCCGTACTCTATG
>JAATOF010002694.1:0-10834 GCA_013170925.1 Podosphaera leucotricha | reverse complement strand
CACATCTCCCTTCCCAAATTTGTGCTCCACGACTTAAATCCTCCGTCGGGTGTCCATAACATCGGGAGCGTGTATGCGGGTGTTTATCCAAGAAGATGATCGTACAATCTTTTCTAGTTAATTTCCGGAGATATAGGGCTCCAGTTGAAAAGATAGGTGGGCGTGAGAGACTTGGGGTTTGTTGGGTCCAGGTCTTGTCGAAGAGATTTATTGACAGGCTGAGGAGCCATCGACTGAGAGTACCTTGCGGGCCTCCAACTTCGAATGTGTTGCGACTCTTCTTGGCTATTCCAGATATGCGAACATACTGGGCATTTACAGCCGGCACAGCGTGAAGGTGAAGAGTTAGACTTTGCCAGCCAATTCATTTACAATGATGATATAGATGTGATGAGCATCATGCATCGGATATCATTTGCAAGAATCACTGCGGGTGTGACTGGCGGCTTATTCTTCACCTCTATCGAACTATATTAATTATCAATAAAACTCACCCAGAATAGCCATTTAAAAAGAGCTATATATATACGTTATTGATCATAACCACGTCTTCCTAAGTGTCTATTCTTACTCCCTCACTCTCTTCGGCGTCTAGGACTGGCGTTTCTCTCTTGAGTTCGGGCGAGTTTGACTGTTTGATCATTCCTATGAGCGTCCTTTGGCACCTTCTCTCTCCTGATAACCTTACGCCGCTTGGCTATCTTATTATACTCTGTAAGCACAAATTCTTCACCTTTAGAACAAAAAGACCAATTTAAACATTTTACATTTTACCTTTCGGTAAAAATTTAATATTTAACAACTAAATGTGTCCCTACTTCATCAAGTCTACTTGGTAAGCATGAGATGCGCGCACTAGGCCACATAGTTATAAATGCAAAAATTAGGCATGAAAATCTTGGTCTTAATCCCCGATCAGACCCATTCTATAATAAATATGAATATTTCCTAGAATAAAAAATGAGTGTTTCGGCAAATATTGCTGGTTCATGTGTATTTCAGTAATGTTCTCAAATCGGGATGAAAGCACCGGTTGACACAGAAAGCGTTAAAATCATCTGCAAGATAGTCTCTGTAGTATGAAGTGATCAACCTGAAATCCCTCTTTTTTATTCCGTCTACAACTATAAAGTCAAAGATGCTCTTAAATATGAGAAATATTATGTACCGGACGAATGAGATTGGGCTCTTCCTATTCTACCTCACCAAGCTCTTTGCGACCTGCTTTGGAATTTAGGTATTCGTTTCTGTAGAGACTTTAGGATGTAATTAGAAGCCAGATCTTATTATTGACAGACCTATGGATAGCCCACTGCAAAGAGCAGTAAGCAATGATAAATGGCGGAGCAACGTATAATATTTGAGCTCTAACTCGTCTCCAAGTATTGAATATCGCAGCGTGGAGAGCGCCCGCAAAGGGTCTTTGTCGATTGGCACTGAGCGCATACGAAGCCACTCCTTTCTGTTTTTGAAGGCCTTGATGAAACTAATTAGCTGATTTACTCGTTGGTCGTACTTTGAAAGGATGGATTCCAGTAATTCTTAAATATATTTTCCATAAATTAATTATGGTATGTTTGTAAATTCGAGAATTGATGCTTAAGTCATAAAAGTCAAAGACGCACCAAAGTTACCCCATCCTCCTAAGTATCTGTGAAGGCTCATAGTTAGCATGAACGTCACTCGAGCATCTTGAGGGATCGTATGCGGCTATCTGGTAGAATTAATGGAGTAGAAGAAAAATTCTGATCCGGTAAGTAAGACTTACTTTCCGTGTTTCCCGACCTCTCCGTCACCGGCTCGCAATATCTGAGAAGGTTTCATTGTGATAGTGGTCGAATGTGTGTTGTAAAACTGAATCGGCATTACATAGAGCCGGTCGGTCGATGTGAATTGGTACAATTTTGCCAAGACAAGGTTGGATTACTTAGACCAATCTATGCCCGCATCATTGATTACTCACATCACCTAACTAATTTTTCAGACCGGGAAAAATTTAAGACATTTAAATAAATAACAGTAAAATACACTTTAATGGCAAATTTACTTCAAGCTCTCAGCAAGTATGCCATTCCGCTAGGTATCGGTGCGTCTGTGGTTCAATCCTCTATCTACGACGTTAAAGGAGGCACTCGTGCCGTGATCTTCGACCGTCTTTCTGGGGTCAAAGACACTGTTGTCAATGAGGGAACCCACTTTCTAATCCCTTGGCTACAAAAGAGCATCATATATGATGTTCGGACCAAGCCACGAAACATTTCAACAACGACGGGAAGTAAAGACTTGCAAATGGTCAGCTTGACGCTTAGAGTTTTACACAGACCCGAGGTTCAACAGCTCCCGAAAATCTATCAAGTAAGAGCTCCAGTTGGGAAGGCGCTGGCCTATCATTGACGAATGCCTAACAGAACCTCGGGCAAGATTACGACGAGCGAGTTCTTCCCTCTATTGGGAATGAAGTACTAAAAGCCATTGTAGCTCAATTCGATGCGGCTGAGCTTATCACTCAGCGCGAAGCTGTGAGCAACCGTATTCGATCAGACCTTCTCAAACGAGCTCAGGAATTCAATATCGCACTCGAAGATGTATCAATCACACATATGACGTTCGGAAAAGAGTTTACAAGAGCTGTTGAGCAGAAGCAAATTGCTCAACAAGATGCTGAAAGAGCCCGTTTTATCGTTGAGAAAGCAGAACAAGAGCGACAAGCAAATGTTATCCGTGCTGAGGGTGAAGCCGAGTCGGCAGAAACAATATCAAAGGCTGTGGCCAAGGCAGGAGATGGATTGATAATGATCAGAAGAATTGAGGCAAGCAGGGAAATTGCCCAAACCTTAGCTAATAATCCCAACGTTACGTACCTTCCTGGCGGTGGGGAGCCTGGAAAGGAAGGGAGTGGTGGTGGCAAATTTTTGCTAGGCTTGAGATAACCATGGTCAGGAATAGCAAGACAATCAAAACATGTAATATCTTTTAACTCTGATACCCCACTGAAGTAAAAAGTCCACCCTGCGCTACGATTGGTTTATTCCATCGTTAAAGCTCAAGTAATTTCTGACTGCTTTGGTATTTTCAAATAAACTATTCTATCACTTTTACTTCTGTCTAATTTCTAACGCGATGTAAGCTACACCTTGATAATCAACGGAGATACTTCATTTACTGACAGGCCCATGAATGGAAATCTCAAAGGATATAAACAATCATCCAAACAACCATCTTCATATTCGTCTCCACGTCTACCAGTTGACTGTCTATAATCCTACTTCTAGGTGTTGTAAGTCATGGCATTTGAACGGTTAGACCTTCGTGCAAAAGCTTTCAGTGCCTGTGGTAAATTTTGGAGTGTCGACCGAAAGGCATAGTTATGGGGAGAAACTACCAAATTTATAAATTTCCAACTTCAATAGAACGATGGTGGGTGCTAGCCATAAATTTTATCCAAACTTTCTTTTTGAATATGTGCCAGACTGTAGACTGTGACGCCAACCTTCGCAGGGTAAGACTTGGCATATACAGAGACTCGCACACACAACCTCCATAGCCTAAAGATTATTATGAAGATAGGCAGGGTATCTCTATAATTTAATATTTTTCTCAATACTCTGATGTTTTGCTTAGATTTCTAGATGATGCTTCAAGTGACCATATTCAATGGCTTTCACTTCCCCGACGATCATGATCTGCTTAGAGTCGTTGGGTCAGAGAGTTTTCAGAGGTGTTTCTTCCTGATTATAGCCCTGAAATAGATTGGAACAGTGAATCTTCTTTCGATTTCATGGTAGATTCAATCAGTTTTCTCCCTTTTCTTGGCTTACCAATCTCGACATGTTTTTCTCGTTGCCAAAAAGGTGAGTGAAACCCTCCAAATTTTTAGCAAACAATTTAATTTTTGTCAGGTATCCGTAAAGTAAATTTCTTCTAGAAGGCGAAGGAAGGCGAAAATTTTAATATGAGGGGTAAGTTATTCAATGTTAAAATTTGCGACGCAACCTGTAGCTGATACTAACTCAATACCGTAAACTCAAATTCTTGAGGAGCTGGTAAGGAAGTATGAGAAAATGATTGCGCCTAGAGCTGGGTCATTGTCGTTCTTGTTATAAATGTATTCTGTCTGAAAGTGATCCTCTACTTGGCAACCCAAAATTACTCCAAAAATATTTTTATCTGCCTAGAATATAGACTCCTCAGCACTTTTTCCAGTAACAGAAGAATTACGAGGATCTTATTTGATGAAGGTTGATACCTTGAGTTTACTGAATGGACCTTGGTCGCTGTTCTTTATAATTGATTAGGACTGTTATATCTTGAGGTCGAGTTTCGAATCAAATTCGAATGATATCTGGATCTGGTAGTTAGCTAGACATTTATTTTCATTGTGAATGATGGGGAAATTATACTGAGCTCAAAAAGAATTGTTGCCGCTTTGACCATTGTCATATTTACAGGGTACTTTTTAAACATATTACTTGTAGCTTCTTGATCAGGGCAATCGCAAGCTGGGGTCGTCAAAAATATGTCAACGGCAACGGCGAAATAAAAACCGCGTCTACATCTACGCGTCACTGACGGTTAGGCTAATCACAGCACAAATATACAATCGAGCTTGTATTCATGTTACCTAAAGCTGATCTTTGATACTCCACTGGGCTGTTAGCCTTCGACTCTGCTTGGAATAAAATCAGTTTTGGAACATATCAACGAATTCTGCGCTTCGTCTCTCTATCTCGACATTCTTTACGCCATCCCGACCCTCTCATCTTTCACTCCGAACTTCGCATACACACGGTGACTTAATCGATAAGAGGTATGGCAGATTATGAAGAAGGATACGAATATGATGAATTCGAGGATGAAGATACGGGTATTACGGCCGAAGATTGCTGGCTTGTTATATCATCATTTTTCGAGTCAAAGGGATTAGTTTCTCAACAGTTAGATTCATTTGATGAATTTGTATCTACAACTATGCAAGAGTTAGTCGAAGAGAATTCGCAGCTTACGCTTGATCAAAATAATCCCCCATCATCCGATGATAATCCCATTGCCCTTCGTCGTTACGAGATAAAATTTGGAACAGTTCTTCTCTCGCGACCAGCGATGACAGAAGGTGACGGTAGTACCCAGGTGATGTTACCTCAAGAAGCGCGACTGCGGAATCTCACATACTCGAGCCCCCTCTACTTAGAGATGACCAAAAAGGTATCCATCGCTGTCGAACGCCCCGTTCCTCTTAATGAACTCGATGATGAGCAACACGAAGAGATGCAGCGTACAGGGGAGCATCCAACTAAATTAGTTTGGGAGGATGAAGATGGCGTTACCCTTGAGCCAGAGAAATCCGAGAAAGCTCCAGACCGGGTATTTATTGGGAAGCTGCCCATTATGTTGAAGTCAAAATATTGTATCCTGAAAGACTTGGATGAAGATGATTTATATGCCTGGAATGAATGTCCATATGACCAAGGCGGTTACTTCATAATTAACGGGAGCGAAAAAGTTTTGATTGCCCAGGAGCGTAGTGCAGCTAATATTGTCCAAGTCTTCAAGAAGCCGCCCCCAAGTCCTACACCATACATCGCTGAAATCAGAAGTGCTTTGGAAAAAGGCTCTCGTCTTATCTCCTCAATGACTATCAAACTATTTGCCAAAGGTGACGGTCAGCGCGGTGGTTTTGGTCAGACTATAAAATCTACTCTGCCATACGTTAAAACCGATATACCCATTGCAGTAGTATTCCGCGCTTTCGGTGTCGTATCTGACGAGGATATACTGAACCACATATGTTACGATCGGACAGATACTCAAATGCTGGAAATGCTTAAGCCATGTATAGAGGAAGCATTCGTTATTCAAGACCGTGAGGTCGCGTTAGACTTCATCGGAAAGCGCGGGAGCAGTAACAACCTTACTAGAGAGAGACGTGTGAAGAATGCACGTGAGATTATGCAAAAAGAATTACTGCCACATATATCACAAAAAGAAGGAAGTGAGACGCGAAAAGCATTCTTCTTGGGCTACATGGTACATAGAATGTTACAATGTGCACTTGGACGTCGGGAAACAGATGATCGTGATCATTTTGGAAAAAAGCGCCTAGATCTTGCTGGTCCTCTGCTCGCAAAACTCTTCCGAAACTTATTCAAGCGTTTAACTAGTGATGTTTACAAGTATCTCCAACGTTGTGTTGAAAATAATCGCGAATTTAATCTGGCGCTTGGTGTAAAATCAACAACGCTTACAAATGGATTAAAGTATTCCCTTGCGACCGGTAATTGGGGAGACCAAAAAAAGGCCGCAAGCTCAACTGCTGGTGTCTCTCAAGTGCTCAATAGATATACTTTTGCATCTACACTCTCTCATCTTCGTCGTACAAATACTCCAATTGGTCGTGATGGCAAGATTGCCAAGCCTCGACAGCTGCATAATACTCACTGGGGTCTAGTTTGTCCCGCCGAAACTCCCGAAGGACAAGCTTGTGGTCTGGTGAAGAATTTGGCACTTATGTGTTACGTGACCGTTGGAACGCCAAGTGATCCCATCATTGAATTTATGATCCAAAGGAATATGGAAGTACTCGAAGAATACGAACCTCTACGCTCACCAAATGCCACTAAAGTGTTTGTAAATGGCGTGTGGGTCGGTGTTCATCGCGATCCTGCTCATCTTGTCAAAACTGTTCAGAATCTTCGCCGATCTCACTTGATATCTCACGAAGTTTCATTAATTCGAGATATTAGGGACAGAGAATTTAAAATTTTTACAGACGCTGGCCGTGTCTGCAGACCGCTCTTTGTAATTGACAATGATTCAGATAGTCCTAATCAGGGTAACCTGGTTCTAAATAAGGAACACATCCGCAGACTTGAAGACGATCAGCATTTAAAAGACATGGATTCGGAAAGTAGAGTCGCTAATGGTTACTTTGGATTCCAAGGTTTAATTAATTCCGGTGTTGTTGAATATGTTGATGCTGAAGAAGAAGAGACTGTAATGATCGTCATGACTCCTGAAGATTTAGATATTTCTCGTCAGCTTCAGGCAGGTTATCAAATTGCGCCTGATACTAGCGGTGACCTGAACAAACGAGTTAAAGCTCCAATGAATCCAACAGCACATCGCTGGACGCACTGTGAGATTCACCCGAGTATGATTTTAGGGATATGCGCTAGCATCATCCCTTTTCCTGATCACAATCAGGTAAGTTGATCATCTTAACTTATTTAATTATTAACGGAGTCTAGTCCCCCCGAAATACATATCAATCGGCTATGGGTAAACAAGCGATGGGATTCTTCCTTACAAATTTTGATCAGCGCATGGATACCATGGCAAATATTCTATATTACCCCCAAAAACCACTGGCTACTACTCGCTCTATGGAGTTTTTAAAATTCAGAGAGTTACCTGCAGGTCAAAATGCCATCGTTGCCATAGCTTGTTACTCTGGTTACAACCAAGAAGATTCCGTGATTATGAATCAAAGCAGTATTGACCGTGGCTTGTTCCGGAGTCTATTCTATCGCGCATATACTGATCAGGAAAAGCGTATCGGTATTAATGCAATAGAACAGTTCGAGAAACCGTTCCGTTCCGACACGCTTAAACTGAAACATGGGACGTACGATAAGTTAGATGATGATGGAATTGTTGCTCCGGGAGTTCGTGTCTCTGGTGAAGATATTATCATTGGAAAAACAGCTCCTATTGCTCCCGACGCTGAAGAACTTGGCCAACGAACCAAAGCCCATGTAAAGAGGGATGCGTCTACTCCGCTAAGAAGTACTGAAAATGGTATTGTTGATCAAGTTCTTATCACCACTAATGGAGAAGGTCTTCGATTTGTCAAGGTTCGCATGCGAACAACTAAGATTCCTCAAATCGGTGATAAATTCGCTTCTCGCCACGGTCAGAAGGGTACGATAGGAATAACTTACAGACAAGAAGATATGCCATTTACATGTCAAGGCATCGTTCCTGATTTAATAATCAATCCTCATGCTATTCCATCACGTATGACAATTGCACATCTTATTGAATGCCAGTTGAGTAAGGTTTCTACACTTCGCGGCTTAGAGGGCGATGCCACTCCATTTACTGAGGTTACTGTGGATTCAGTCTCAAAGCTGCTTCGGGACCATGGTTATCAATCACGAGGGTTTGAAATTATGTACCATGGTCATACCGGACGTAAGTTGGTCGCACAGGTCTTCCTTGGACCAACATATTATCAACGTCTGCGCCATATGGTCGACGATAAAATTCATGCACGAGCTCGTGGTCCGGTGCAAATTCTAACAAGGCAACCAGTAGAAGGACGAGCTAGAGATGGTGGCCTGCGATTCGGAGAAATGGAACGTGATTGTATGATTTCTCACGGTGCCGCAGCTTTCTTGAAAGAAAGATTATTTGAGGTTTCGGATGCATTCAGGGTTCATGTTTGTGATATCTGTGGCTTAATGACCCCAATTGCGTACGTTGATATAATGAAATTTGTTTGCCCAGCCCCAACCAAGCTAACATCTACAGGAAAATTTCAACTCAATCTTTCGAATGCCGTCCATGTAAAAACAAAACAAAAATTTCGCAGATTCACATACCATACGCGGCAAAGCTCCTCTTTCAAGAGTTATCTTCTATGAACATAGCTGCCAGATTGTTCACCAAGCGATCTGGAATTTCAGTTCGTTAATGATTATTTATTTAGTAATTGTAAAATATGTCCAAAATCGTTTATTTTCGCTTAAATTATCCGAACACGTGAGGGCTGAGCCCGAAGCTCCAAGGCCGTAGGCCGAGGCCCACATTCTTGCGAGACTGACGGCGAAGCATCTTGCCTTTGCCGCAGACGATTACTCTAGGGGTAATCATTCTTCCGCTATAGGCGATTACAAACTAATGTGTCGTGGGAAAATCATCCTCCCAGCCCCCGTCGAAGGCGTTCACTAACCTATGGCGGTTAGATTGATCATGTGATCACACTAGCGTGTCGCTTATTCTAGCGCCTTTAAATGGGTATAGTTATTTTCAATGTTTTATTCGAATTTGTAATTAAAAGACGAAACTTTTACACATCAATTCGCAATTGTTATTGCACGACATGTGGAGGTTGTGTATATCACTAATCTCACAGCATCACCGCCTACACACTTACGAACAGCATTACTAAACCAAATCCATAGAAATACTTCGACAGGAAACCAGAATAAGCGATCTAATTATTTTAAAATATAAGATTAATTAACCAGTTCAATTGGTATCAAATCGTGAAATTCATTATGAAAAACGGTGCACAGTACAGCCAATTTTGCTCAAAATCAGTAAGGACACAAGTCTACCTCATGTCAGCCATATCGTGCATTTGTCTCTGCAACTATTCTGTTTGTAATGTACTCTCCACTATTCAGGTGTATTCCTCTAAGCCAGCACTACAATTCCTAACAAAATGTATATCAATGCTTTACCTGACTTCCCGATTAGATTTCTGAGAATCTGGAAAATGTTAAACCAGTCCTGACTCCTCTTTGGCCAACGCATTATCTAATTTAGAATCAGTGCACGTGACTTGAATTTGATTTTAAAATAGTACCAGATGAGCTGTAAGAAATTGATATTGAACGTTCCTAGAATTATTTAAGAATCAACGTTTGGTAATTCTTAATAAGGTAAAGTGCTGGCCGACATAGGGTGGGTAGGACGAATGATAGATACTTAGAATTGAATCAACATTCAACGATTCTTGTTTCGGATTTGGAGTCCCTAGTGAATCAAAACAAAAAATGCCGGCTGGGTGAACTTGACTCAGTGAAGAATACTTACATCCTATACTGTCGTTTGTGGATACTATATATGTTTTGATCTTCACAAATTCGTCGTTCAGGGCAACCCGAAATCGAACCATCCAGCTCTTCAAAGGAAATTGATGCGGCTCTATCGCGAATAAGTTCAAATGCTCCAAAACGACTTCTTAGCTTCTTAAAACCCTTGGCAACAAAATAAAGAAAATATAAACAGACTTACTCTTCGAGATAAGCGAAAAATTGTCACAACCACCTAACCCGCGGAATTGTTAAGACACCCGAAAATGCGGTAGTAGCTCCACAGGCGTCTGTGGGTGTTAGAATTGCCTCGCAAATCGTGAGAAATTTCCTTTGAGAGTCGGGTTTGAAGGCCCAAAAGAAGCCCAAACCCAGCCTCAACGTCTCGGCACCGAAAAGCCCGCCTGGAGTTTACACTTAGACACCATGAGTGGACTATCGGGATTAGAAGAAAGTAGGGTGGTCTGACGAATTTAAGGCCAACGGAATTTGTAGCGACGGCGTCTATTATTCCTGGCAGAGATTGACTGCCTCAAGGAGCACGATTCAGAAAAAATAAAGTTAGGAGGGGAAGACGTGATGATTTGGACATGTACGGCGTCGTCTAGGTCGGGCGAGTGCCATAAGTTTCCGGGACCAGAACTTGATCCGCAGCATAGAGGCAACGTGCTTCCCGGGAGACGTTCCCCGGTCGCCCAACGACTCTTTCAACAAGAGAACGATCCCAAATATGCCGCGCATGCTCCAAGGTCTAAGAACATCACCTGCTCGGATGAGCTCGCCTAATCACCAGATCTTAACTAATCGTGCAACTAACTCTGGGGTGAGTGGAAAAGAAGATTGGGTAGATACGAGGAAAATCTTAGGGGAGTAGTGGAATTATGGGAGCGCATCAAAATTAAATGGTCAAATAACGGCCAGTAGCTGCCAGAATCTAATCGAATTCATGCTGAGACGAATTCAAATCGTCGTGGCTGCAAAAGGTAGCAAGGGGCTAAATATATATATATATATAT
>JAATOF010002688.1:0-23422 GCA_013170925.1 Podosphaera leucotricha | reverse complement strand
CCATTCAACAAGGTATTCCTCTTGTAATTTAGACAATCGCTGCTGAGATTCATGAGAACTCTGCTTTGAAGTGTAACCATGTTTGCGACGCCTGATCGTAGCTTCAAATACACCGTACGACTTTGCAGCGGCTCGAATTGATAAGCTTTTATCAGATTCGAGATGTTCAAGAGCAAATTGAATTATGGACTCGTTTGGAGACATTTTAATTTACGTAGGGGTGAGATAATGGCAGATTTAAAATGTTCTATTCGTGGTTCAGAGTGCGACGATTCTAGGAGTGCGTCGGTTCCGGGGCTTTTAGCTTATGTTAGCCATGTATCTAGGGTAATTTGAGTACTACTATTGCATCTAAGCCCATGCTGGATGTGTTTAAGATGTGTGTAAACTTCCAAATCTTTCTCCTCTGAGAGATCAAGAAGAGAAATCACTGTGCTCAAAGATTTAAGCTTTTCAGCTCTGCTCGTTTCAGGGATTATATCCTCGCCCACCTCTTCTTCCTCTTCGACTGGCTATTGCACTTTTTGAATTATTTGATCATCGCTCATTTCTTCAACGACTCCTTGAACTTCTTCTATCGGATTGATAAAATTTGAGATTAACATCGCGTGTCGGGTTGCTAATCTATTAACAGCATCTTGAAGTCCCAACTCAATGATTTTTTCATTGAGTTCTAAATCCTGGTTCTAAATTCTCTTTTCAAACAACCCAATGTGTTTGAAGCAATTACCAATAAATTGAGGTAAAATTTCTCTCCAAGCTGCTATGCACCACCTCATTGCTGTGATCTGATCAAATTTATAAAGATTTTAAAGGCCATGGTCAACTTTATCCAAGGCATCTTGGAGGCGACAGTTCCTTTAGTGTTTCTTGAATGCTGGAATTATTCCTGCATCCATTGGCTGAATTTGAGATGTTGTGTTAGGTGGCAAGAATTAGATCCTAGCATTAGCGAGCTGAAGCTTATCGAAGATTTGAGATGGCGCAATTTCAAGAAGTAGAAAAACATATCTTTGCTCCTTCCATGGGTTTCGATTAGGCAATGGTCCTAGTTAATTAAGAAAACATTGATAAATATACCTTTATTCTTTCTCCAAATTTTTTTTGTTGCTCCTATGGTGTTCTTCTCCAGATTTGCGTTAAAAGCATCTAGGTTTGCTGAAATGTCCTATTAACATAGGCTCCATCTTGTCTGTTCCATCTGCATTACATGTTAAAGCTAAAGTGATCCTGGTTTTATCTTTCTTGAGACTTTCAATTTGTTTCTGAGCAATTGTTTTGTCAGGGGACATATTACAAAATAAGCTTGAAAATAGGGTAGACTTTTTCAGAGGAATTAATTCATATAATAGATTCCCCTGGTCTGATAGTCCTTCATTGAATTTTGTAGCATGGGAAGAGATTGTTCCATTGCTACAGTGTCAGCTAATCTGCTTTCTCAATGAGACTTGAAAGATTTTGGTTGATGCCTTTGCTGAAATTTCAAGCTGCTCGCTGAAATTCAGAGCTTTGACCTTGACCATGAGATATTCTAGGCTTTTTGGCACTAAGATCTGAGGGTGTCATTGCCTTCAACTCACGCTTTCTCTTCAAATTGATTCCAATGGTAACAAGACTAACAGACTGCCCGTACTACTGCTGTGCCCAGACCACAAAATCCTTGTACTTGAGTACAGGATTTAGCTTTATTTCTGCATATGTTCAGTTTCAGACTGTTTTTAAGTCTAGACTGGCTCATAATTAATAACTTTTGTTAGGAGAGATTATGTGGTTTGTTTTTATATGGTTGTTATCACTATAGTAACGCAATAATGGGGCCCTTGCATAACTTTAAATTTTGAGTGTCACCGATGACTATGAACAACTTTGGAAATTAATGATAGTTAAGTATTTTGTTGACCAGCTGGCGGTAATCGAGAGAGCTTAAAGTTTGGTGGAGGACCCGAGAGAGCGACGATATTTTGCAAAAGAGTTGACAACTCAGATGTGGTAAGAATGTTGGTATTGAAGCTGAAGACTGCAGAGATTTCTGAGTAGGCCGAGTAACTAAAGCAGACACAGCCAACATTGGAGACAATGGTGCGGATAATTCCGAAGTGGGCAGGGGTGGAGGCTGAGAATGAGAATTATTTACTACATACATGTATAGAGCTAGAGACACACGGCGATTGAGGCACTAAGCATGAAAGATGCTGGGGTGCCACCGATGGAGATAGCGGGGCTGGCTTATCTTTTGATAGTGGAGAAATCGAGAGCTCAGGTTTTGTAAAAGAAATAGAAGAGACCTTGGGCGCTATTAGGGACAATGAAGGAGTCTAGATATTCGGAGAACTAGGCGGAGAAATGATCTCCACAGTGGCCACAAAAGTGGGGGTGAGCCCATTGATCCTTGGAAGGCTATTTCTGATATCAGGCAGGAAGATAGTCGCATAGTTGAAAGAAGCTCAGCCGGCGCTACAGGCAGAGGTAAAAAAGAGATGCCTAGAAATTGCGTTTGGGATTTTTGGCGAGGGAGGTGGCAGAGGAAGGGAATTTCGGGAGAAAAATCAACATTTTCATGCGATTCATTGTCGGGTGGGTATGAGCGGATTTGGGTAAGTAGGAGCGGAATCATCGGAGTCTTGCAGAATATAATTATGCTGTCTATGAAACAAAAGATAGTGAAGGACTGGATGTTGAGGCCTGTTACGGAAAGTGGAACTGTTACTTGAGGCTGTAAGTCAGGCTTGGCTAGCGGTGGTGGAGCAATTAAAAACTCTGACCTGGGAGGATAAGAAGAGGGCATTTCAGGCACAAATGCTTCATTGGTCCTCTGAGCCAGTGGTTCTTTGAGTATTAGATTGACCTGAGAGAAGCAAATCCACCAAGGCATTGTCAAACTGCTTTGCACATCTGAGAGCCTGTGGAAAGCCTGAAAGCAGAAGATAATCTGAGCATCGCAGAAGCGATGCCAAAAGCCGACAATATAAATGTCTAAACTCTACCACTTTCTGATGTAGCTCCTTTCCCTCGGAGAATCAACGAACTGAGTCCCCCTGGTTAATTGAGTTGAATAATATATTTTACAAAAGCTTCGAGGTAACTAATCCAATGTAGAATTAGATGTAGATGGTGGTGTTGAAGGTATTTCTGTCTAATTAAGGACCTGTGATGAGTTCAGGCCTTTTTCTGGGTTTAACGAGAATAAATCAGCAACTTTCCACCTAGAGCGAAGTACCCGAGAGTTGAAAGTAGCATTGCAAGCAAGGTGATAGCAAGAAACAAATTTCTCCTTCTGACGGCCACTCCATCATCAAATTGTGCTAAACTTGCGACCATTTTTCCCCAATGGCGTATGATCAGAATTCTGTGGAAGGATTTGAACTGTCGTTTGTCACGCGCGGGCATGATCGGGGAAATCCTTTAGAGTTTTGTTGAGGTATCCATTGAACAACGTATTTCACTTATTCATTGGACAATTGCTGCAATGGCTCGTTACTAACCGTCTGATGTGTGCCACCCCGTCTTCGATGCCTCAGTGTGAATTCAGGAATACAGTACAAACTAGCAGAAGTCCGAGTCGATAAATTTTCGTCTGCTTCTAATTTCTGGATAGCAGCTCTAATCATAGATTCATGGTGAGATATTGTGATTAAGTGGAGGGTGGGAAATTACTAAATAATTGACACAATTGTTAGGGTTGGGTCACTTCTGGGTCCACTAGCTATACCCGCCAATTAGAGAACCCGAATTTTTCTCCCAGGTATGACATCTGGATATCCTAACCGATATTGTATGTTCAGTCTATTGGACTGACTATTGTTGACTGACATGAACATGTAGGTATTTCACGAGTCTTTCTTAGAGCTGTACAAAAGCAAAACAGAGTGGCATCTAATGAAGAACAGCATAAGATCGTATCTATATGTTCTTCATCCTTCACACTCAGCGAGCGAGTCGCTCGTCATATTCAACCCTTGTCGATAAGGACAGATATTTTTGAGGTGTGAATAAATTGAGGATTTGCCCCTATTTCTCTTCTCCCAAGGGCTATGTTACGATAAATACTTATTAGTTATTACACTTGTTGTACACAACAGGGTTAGAGAAGAAAAGCATACTGACGAGATCTGCGGCTGATTCCTAACAGTGAATGTCTTTACACTTAGCTTTCTAGAGTATCATATTCGCATCGAAAATTAATTACTCTGTCGGCCTGGAGAGATACGCTGGAAAAATTCTTCATTTATAGCCTGGAAAGCAGCTTATAATATATGAAGATTTGAAATTGGACTGAATGTTGCGGAAGGCCCTGACTTAACTGAAAAGCTCTACATTTAATTTATAGCGTAGCAAACCCTATCCCAAGTCACCAGCACAAACGGTTATATTACGGACGTACATAACTGTCTAGGATGTTGTCAGCACCACGCAGGGTTTCCACTTGTTTAAATTGTGAGCTTAAGAATCTCCCACAAATCATTGACCGCCTGAATCATACGTTATCACACTCGGAAGAGCGAACGCCCAATTCGTCGGCCGCTCCAAGACCTATTATAGACATCAAACATATCCGGAAAAATGCAGCTTTGCACGAGCAAAATTGCCTAGATCGCAATTATAAAACCCAGGCGGCGTATCCGGGGAAGATCTGTAACTTACTTGAAGAATGGCAGTCACATCAGACCGGCTCGCAAGCGTTACGGGAAAGGAGCAATCAAGTGACTCGCGAGCTAGCTTCATTACGCACATCAAATGGAAATTCTAGAGAGGAAATTGAGCTTCATCAAAAAAAGAGGGATAATTTGATATCTGAAGGTCGTACTCTAAAAGAGAAGCTATCTGGAATTAACGCTAGACAGACAGCCATCACCACCGAAACGGTTTCACTCGCTCTAGCAATGCCTAACCTCACGAGCAACGAAACACCTAGGGGAAACGAACCAAAGCTAGTCAAATACATAAACACACACCCCGAAGAAGATCTCTCATTATCATTGAACCGCGTCTGGCGATCTCACGTTGAGATAGGTCAAAAGCTCAAACTCATTGACTTTTCCGGCGCAGCTATTACCAGCGGGTGGGGATGGTACTATTTACTAAACGAGGCCGTGCAACTTGAGCAAGCGCTAACTCAATATGCTATTTCAGTAGCTAAAAAAAGAGGATGGTCTATAGTCAGCCCCCCTAGTATGGTTTATACTCATATGGCTCACGCATGTGGCTTCCAGCCACGAGATCAAAACGGAGAACAGCAAGTGTACAACATTCAGCAGAGTGCTGCTGATGTTAATCGAAAACCTCAGTTATCTCTTGCTGCAACAGCTGAGATTCCTTTAGCCAGCATGAATGCAAATCAAACGCTCGAAGCATCGAACCTGCCCATGAAGCGTGCTGGTATGTCTCGATGCTACCGTGCCGAAGCGGGGGCGCGTGGAGTTGATACAAAAGGTCTCTACCGAGTACATGAGTTTACGAAAGTAGAAATGTTTGCCTGGACGCCGCCAGATTATTCCATCGCCAACTCGATTTTCGACGAGATGCTAGCTATTCAGACTGAAATATTAACGGCGCTTGGTCTCCACTGTCGAGTGTTAGAAATGCCGTCATATGATCTTGGCGCTTCAGCTACGCGTAAACGTGATATCGAGGCTTTCTTTCCTAGTCGTCGAGCGAAAGATGGTGGCTGGGGTGAAGTCACTAGTGTAAGTATCTGTAGTGATTATCAAACAAGACGTCTTGCTACCCGATTCCGCGCACAACCAGGTCAAAACGATTCTGTGTTGGGGTTCCCGTACACGATAAATGGAACAGCACTGGCTGTGCCGCGAGTGCTCGCAGCGCTCTTAGAAAATGGGTGGTCAGAGGAAAAGGGCGGGGTGCGAGTACCGGAAGTTTTAGGGCCATGGATGGAAGGAGTCACGTTTATTGGAAGGTGCTGAAATTTTCACGTCTAAAGGTTTTTAATAACATTATCGCCAAATCTCAGCATTCGACCAAAAGCGACTAGATTTTATAAAGTTTGCAAAAGTCAAAGGCTTCCGTGTCGATGCTTTACAGGCAGATAGGCCAGGTAAGCTAATTCGTGGAATTTTGACCGAAAATCCACAATAGGTAGAACCTTCAGGAATATGATCATGTATTCCATCCATCAAGATAATGCAAAAATCTAGAATAAATACCGGTAGTGTTTGATAATCTAATATTTAATAATCTTAATCGGGAAAGTACCAGGTAAGGCTAGATGGCCGAGCGGTTATGGCGTGTGACTCAAGCTCTTCATACAAGCTTAGCTATGTCTATGACATGCTTTCTCATGGGGAAACCCGCGGGGGTTCGAATCCCCCTCTAGTCATATTTTCGACAAAATACGTTCCAGATGTACAAAATTTTATGACGTAATATTAACTAATTCAACTCCCAAATTAAACAACAACTTCTTTACATAACCATCTCGAATGAGTCACACATCCTATTTACTCTTATAGCTATTTAATAAAGAATCTACGAGCATTATTCTGCAGTAGAAGCCTTACAGAATCCTATATTTTACAATGTGCCTATTGTTATCTAATTCTTCCACGATAAAAAGAACCCAGAATGAAGTAAATTGTAAAACTTTGGCTTAGTAATTAGGTGTTAACTAATCAAATTTGGTTTTTTTTTCCGAACGCTTCGGCTCTGCCTTGGAAGAAGTCAATTTGCGCTTATCACTTATCCTAAGCGATTGCGACAGGGTAGAGAAAAGTAGGGGGATAAGAACGAGTACATGTACACGTGCTTAATTAAACCCTTCCCTGACAGCCGAAGACACGGGAGAAATTTACAGCCTTAGTGAAGACCCTGAGTATTTTTTTTTATCTACGAAATACTCGTATCCAGTGATTTTAGTGATTTGCATCAATAAGATATGTATACACTCATGCTATTGCCAGCGTAGCGTTAATATATGGTACCGGAATTTGAGGTGACAGGCTGTTTGTTGCCAATGGCGAACTATTACAATCCATGGTAATAAAATATCACCGTCTCATCGTCAACAAACACCCTCCATCTTTTGTTTTGCTAACAGCAGGGTCCGTAGGTAATTTTCGGAAATTCGGGGGTTTTTTATATATTATCTGTCTGCCTTGTAATAAAATGGAAAATACAAGTTAAGAAGAAATTACATGTACATTTACTTATTTAGTTAGACCTTGGTTCATTTGATAATCGTACTCTGTATTTATGTACATGTCTATACTGGATCAAAACTAACTACGTTCTAGCTGGATAAATATCTACGAATAAGGGTGTAATTAAGGTAGACTTGTGATTTGTCCCAAATACTCTCTATCAACATTATTCTCAACTACATGTACATGATATGTCTCGCTTGCGCAACTAACGGCATTTTCTTGAGGCGCCTCTAAACCATGATCTAGCCATCAGTCAGTCAGTCAGTCAGTCAATCAGTTAATTAATTCTTTTTCTTTTTTGATCTAGAGCTACTTCATAGTAAGCTAAAGAATTAAATGATCTGATAAATTAAAGCAAGCTTTCAAGGGGTCCAACTCAGGGGTTTCCGTGAATGTTCAAGTTCCAATAGTGCTACATGTAATAGTTAGTATTCTTTACGAGACGAGGATATTATCTTAGTATAAAGCGGATCAAAATTTATGATCACAGGACCTTGGAAAAATACTTCATACGAAGGGAATCGCTCCGCCTACTTTAGACAATTTCTTAACGAGCACGTGTCCTGAGAAAGGGAAATTCTGTTTGAGGGTGCCATAAAGTTGTCAAATATGGCAAAGAAAATATTAATATAATAATAGTCTGTGTGATGTATGTAACCTGCATGGGATAAATTTTCCTTCCGATAAAAACCGTTTAATTAATAAGACCGATTGGTGTGACGGGAGTTTACAGATTCCAATGAAACCCTCAACTAAGCCGCACACTTTCTCGTCTTGGATACAATACACACATCAGCTGGCTCGCTCATAAACGAACTTTGTTCGATCGATACCTAAAGTTTATGTCGCTTTGCATATGTGACGCCTGTCAAACCTCGAGTGGTATCCATGAATTCAATCCAGTTACATCCAGATTTATGAGTGTTTAAATGTCATATGGAGTTGTTCAACAATACATATATGTAAGATTAATTTGTCGTTTATATCAAAGGTTGCATATACATGTCAATGTAATTGGAAAAAACAAAAACCCCAAAACACCGTTTAATCTTTATTTTTAGCATCATACCGCGTAGCCTTGGAAGACACGTTGTTGTAGTTGGCGTTTCTGCATCGTCCCTATCCCAATGCAAATCCCAATCCCAATCTCAAACTTTATCTCAATTTCACCCCCACCTTCAACCAACTTTTGTCTTAATTTCGCAAGTGGAATTTACAGTGACACGATTTGGAGAGACTGGATTCTGCACGCTAAACTTGTGTCTCATATTTATAAGCGCGTGTTTTGAATGTACTGATTGCCGTCAATCACTATTCGCCTAAGACTTAAACACTAAACAATATCTCAATGCGTAGCTGAAAGTAGCTGGTCGATTTGGCCTTATAATGCCAAGTGAGAGTCTTGGTTGCTCTGCGAAATGAATAACGAGTCTATGGTCCCCATACCGATACGAACCTCTAGTCGGCGACAACGTCGACGGGACTTTTCGCCACAAGCTCAGCATGATGCGAAGTTAGAGCAGGTTAGAAAGTCAACGCCAGATGTATCCATTAAAACTGGGGCTCCTACTCCCTTTGATACTCATACAGACTCTATTTATTGTTCGCCCAAGTATAGACCTCCTCAAAACGAATCGAAAAGATCTTTGAGGAGAATACGCACATCAGGCAGCCTGCACGCAAAGGATAGCTTGGCTAATGGAGGTTCCCTGGGACGTAAATTTCGATTCTTCCCCGCTACGAATGTAGACAGCAAAAAAGTCATTTATCCAGGGTATGGAGATGTGATTTTTTATCTTGATTCTCCTGCCCCAAGATGACGTATTTCCATACTAATACCGTTGAAATTAGACCTACTTGTACTACCAGCTCCGTGAACAAAGCTGAACCTCGGTTTCTCCCCGCCGGTTGTCCCACGATTCCTGACACTCCTCGACAATCTGAACTCGACTCGAAATGTAGCTATCAAACGCGTCTCCAATCACACTCGCATTCCAAAGCGAGCAAGCGGACCCCCGATGAAGACGAACCACGCCAGAACAGTGAGAATTCTCCTGCAAACACGTCTGTGATCAGGCCGACAAAGAAATGCTTCCAAGGCTTTCCCTTAATAGAGATTTCGATACCGTCTTACAAGCTTGGTCCTCTATGTTTCAATAACCCTGGATTTCCTTATCTTCAAAACCCGTCCCTTAACACCTCGGATACCGATATATCTCAAGAGATAGTTTCTCGAGATCCCAAAAGAGCCAACTTAACGCGGCCTGCTTCGAAGATACACACAGAGAGACAAAATAAATCCTCATCTGTGAAGCCTCTAAATGATGCTAGATCTACGCAATTTAACAGTCTTCCAAGTCGACTACCGGCTCCAAAGGGATTTAATCAAATGAATATCAAGTCTCTCTGCGACGATCCTTCAATTGTTCGGTATTCGACTAATAGACGTATTAAAGCTGCAACATCTGCGCGCTTGGTGGTAGAAATCACTTCCCCGAAAGTTATTGACTACGATTTCTTATCTGATTTCTTTTTGACTTTTCGCTCTTTCCTAAAAACTTCGGATCTAATGCACATGCTTATTTCACGCCTGAAGTGGGCTCTGCTGAGGGTAGATGCTATCGGAATAGTAGTACGCGTGAGAACTTTTGTTGCGATCAGGCATTGGATCTTGAACTATTTCGATGATGACTTTGCAATGGATAGGGATTTACGTTGCTCCTACTGTGCATTACTGAACGAATTAACTGTGCAGATGTCAATTTTTTTTTCTCAGTCACAAGTACATTTAAAAATACTCAGTGAATTGAAGAAATATTGGAGAAAAATTTGTTCTATTTACTGGGAAACCTCCGATGATGATTCGGATGCATCCGTCATGGATCCAATTTTTCCTGGGGGGCACATCAACTCTCAGAGCTCATTCACCAGTCAACATATTCGGGAAAAGTACCCGGAGAAGTCAGTTAAATCAGAGAGAGGAGCTGTGGAACACGACTTTCTTGACCCAGAGAGGATGTCCAAAAATAAAGATCTAGTGACGGATAATTTCAAACATTTTAATTCTGAAAAATTCACCCTTGTTATTAATTCAAGCAATCTAAGTACCCAAAATGATTTACCCCCTTCTCCCAAAAGTATTAAGAGTGAAGAACTTATCATAAGGCGCCCCTCAGCTAGACGACGAGCTGCTAGAAACTTCTCGCTGCCAGATGCCCAAGTATGGGCTTCAAACTCGATCGATAAGAGCTCAAAAGTCGCTCAGCAACATACAACTAATACTTGGTCTCACGAGTCTGCTCAGAAACTTGAGATGAAAACAAAAATACACGTGGGAAAGTTTCCTTATCAGGGAAGTCTTGTTAGGGGGAATATTTCACCTCATCGTAAACCTCACAGCCAGAGAAATTAAGAGAACTATACGCTAACTGTCGCAGAAACTTCGAGGGCTCTCCTAAATGAGAAAGAAGTAACACCTTTGTCGAAGAAATCACTGGGTGGTGTTCTACGAGTTCTACGCAACAAGAAAGGCCAAGAATTAGCCTCGTCACCGAACGATCAGAGATGTTTAGCTCATATTCCGCAACTCTGTTTTAAGAGTTCTCTCCCTAATCAACTATCAGAAAAATCTTCTAAGCAACAGGATCGTTCTGAAGTAATATCAATAAATTTTCCAATGCGTTTTGATTTGCTTGGTATGGAAGTAGCTAAAGCCTTCAAGCAAATTATTGAAGAAGAAAAAGATGTGGAGGTGAGCAACTGTAACTTCTGCAGGCCAAAGTCTTGTCAAACTCACAATTATGATCCCCACTCTGGAGAAACAAAGCTTTCCCAAAATAGATCAACGTTTTGCAGCTCATTATGTAACGATAATGTGACCGAAACTTCGAGAACCCCAAGAATGACTGCCATCACAGACTGCTTATTGCCTGATCCGCTAGCTCTATCACACTACCAGACCTCTAATGGTCCAACACCACCAAATACCCCTCCCAACTTGATCCTCGATTTTCCTCGGTGTGGCTCTCAATTATCTGGGATAGACGCTCGAAAACAATCTCTTTCCACCGATGAAGCCCCATCGCTCATTGTTGATTCATATCCTTCAGCAGCAGATGATGCGTCCCTAAGGTTTTCAACAGAAGCTTCCAGTGATCTAAGGTTTTCTTACGAGATGGAAGTAACCCCATGTCGAAACAACCCATCATGCAGTGGAATTTCACGATGGACTGGTGAATGCAATAGTTTTGGCAACAGTACCTCGTCTGAAACGGCTGAATTCCAAAGACTTGAGCATTTATCAAGCCTAGTCTCTGCTTCTCTTCTAGTAAGGCCACTAAGAAGACGGCCTGGTGGCTACTTACGGCAAGGTATGAATTATCCAGATGACATAAACATAGACCCTCACAGCCAACCTGCATCGCCCCAACTGGATCAAACTAGCCACTATAGGAGCTCTTATTTTTCAGATCAAGGAAGCTCAGAAGATATTGACGTATTAAGCAGAGCTTATTCAATCCCTAACAGACGAAATGGCGCATTTTCCCCCAAAATTAGACTGGAACCTCGCACCAGAACACCTACTTCGTCTCCATCCACATCATCCCCATATAATTCTCGATCATCAATGCAATTGCCTTTTCAAAAGGAAGTACAAATGCTCGCCCTGATCCCAGACGATGATGAAGATGATGGTGGAGTAGAATCAGCCCTTCTGAAGCTAGAAGGAAAGATTCCAGAAAGATCCCCAGTAAAACAATATAGAGTGATACAAGCTCCGGACAGCCCTCATACCTACGATTCTTTCGATATTGATACTCTGCGTCCTGAATTGTCGGTTTCGTATAAAGAAAGGCAGCAAAACAACCGTGAGCGAGCTATAGGTATTACACCTTTGAAGGCTCCAGCTCCACTAAAGACTTACCGGCCAAAACAAACTACCAAGAAAAATAATTCTAATATTAAAAGCTATCAGCCCCAGGGAATGAAAAAGGTCAACCTCTCTCCGCTACCTACGCAACATATGAAATCGTATAAGTCTACAAATTTGAGTCCATCCGAATCAGTTTACCAAATTAGTGATTTACCTAGTCAAGGCCAATATAGCTGTCCTCAAACACCAATTACTCAAGACTTCAGTGATAGTATTTCCACTACAAGTGCCCGAAAAAACTTGAACTTTGTTTCTCAAGACGATCTTGACTCCGTTGCTGAATCTATCAATCTAAACCCTCAACATCGCATTGGGTCAACCTCAAAAGAGTCATTTCTCTTCCCAGAAAACGAACAAAAGAGTAAAGTTTCTTTGGTTTCAGATAACCGTAACCCAGGATTAAATTTAAACAGTAATGATTCGGCAACTAAAAAAGATACGAATTCATTCCCAATTATTTGCGCTACCGAACCCAAAAAAGAATCGAAGCTCTCCCCTGGTGTTGGATGCTTCAATAAGCAAACACCATCTGCCGTCATTAGTTCCAAAACAAATCCCATTAAAGATGTTCCACTTCTACCATCCGACAAAACATTTACATGGAGTAGGGGCGCAACTCCTAATATGAATCCACTCAAGTTACATTTACTTTCCAAATCTCCAGCTGAAATCTCTGGTCATCTACCATTTATTCTCGCTTTCCATTCAGACATACTCGCACAACAATTTACTTTAGTCGAACGAGATGTTGTAGGTGAAATCTATTGGAAAGATCTAATCGAAATTAACTGGGCAGAAAATTCCAATGAGTTTAAATCGTGGGTCGAAATTTTAAGGTCGCAAGACTCGCCACGTGGCGTTGAAGTTGTGGTATCTCGATTTAACCTAGTAGTAAAGTGGGTAATATCGGAATGCGTCCTCACCCAGGACTTGAATGAAAGAGTAAATTGCCTAATTAAGTTCATCCATCTGGCTGCAAATTGTCGAAAATATCGGAATTTTGCAACATCTGCTCAGATAACTATGGCTTTAACCTCTCAAGTTATTTCTAGCCTGTCAAATACTTGGGCACAGGTTTCGAAAATAGATACTCAAATATTTAAGGATCTCAAAGCACTCTTCACATCGTCTAATGAATTTCATCAATTGCGTGCTGAAATGGAAGGTTGTGGTATAGATCAGGGCTGTATTCCTGTCATCGGAGTCTACACCAATGATCTCCTTGTTATTGAGGAAGAACCTAGCCGAATTCCATATAAAACAATAAACGAGTCTTTGATTAATTTTGAGAAATTTCGGGCCAGTGCTACCATCGTTAAAACTCTTTTGAGACTCCTAGATTCAAGTCAACGATACAAATTTTCTCCAATCGAAGGGATCTTTGAGCGATGTCTTTGGATCGCAACCTTGAGTGATACTGAAATATTAAAACACAGAAATATGATTCAAAACGGATGATAAACATCACAAAAACTCCAAACCATATACTCTTCTCAAATTCTGCTACAGGGCACAATAAATGAGCCTTATTTTCATCGCTCACTCGCAAGTTACGTATAAGAACTGCTGTATAATTTTTCGCCTCTATTTTCTCTTTTATACGTTTTAAACATACACTAAAACTGATGCACCAGTCATGATTTGTTATTTTTCAATAAACTACCGACACTAATTTTACGAAGTACACGATTTTATGGGGCGTCTTGGTAAAAATGGGGGTGGCGAAATCCTTTATCAATCATTTGAATTCTGGCATATATACTTGTCTTTGAAAGTCTGGAGTCGGAGGCTAGGATAGAGTTTACACGGTAACGAAGTCGGAGTACATTGCTTAAGATCTTTGAAATCTACGTGGCTCATACCACAAAAACACATCACCCTGGAGGTGGTACAAACTTTTCTGCTATATCAGCGCAATGGCGGTGGATATACATAAGATACGGAGTTACAAAAGTACTTCTAACCTGACTTATATTACGATCGAGTATCAGCTTTAATGATGTGTAATTTTAATATATTTCTGCTTCGATTTTAATTTATCCTCACTGAGAACACCAATATTTTTCATGCAGAGAAAAACTGTAGATGGCTTACTGGTCGATATTTCAGGACTCCAAACGAGCTTTGATATGTTTTTAATGCCTGCTACTGTCCTTGGCCAAATCCAATTACACATTTACATAAACTTGGTGGTATCATTTTAAGAGGCCCCAAATAGAGCGAGGATAATGAAGCCAATTTAATCATAACTGCTGCGGGGAAAGAGTCCCCGTCGGAGGGTCAACCTATCGTCGAACCTCCTGCTCTATAATGTCTATTGACATATGTAAGATGTATCGGCAGTAACAGGCTATAACAAGTCCGCGACGAGCGCGAGCGGAAGCGGGAAAGAAATCTGCTCTCCATGCCGGTCAGTCATACTAGTCTAAATACGTGCCTGGGTTAATACAAGTCGCTCTTGTCACATTTACGTTACAGAAACCCATACTCTATTTATCAGTCGGACCACATCATGCCACAGTAGAACTAACTCCTCGTGTAAAGTAAACTTGGAACGGGGGGCCGCAGCCTTACCGGTGTCGAAGACTATGCGATGTGGGGAGAGTGTGCCAGCAAGGATGAGATGTGTGCATAATCTGAGAGAACCAAGAGTTGGGATTCGAGATCCCCGCTTTTCATGCTGATGAAGGTGTAATGGGTGCCGAATTTTCCCTGATGAGACACTAGGATAGACCATGAGATAAGATGCCATGAGCTTGTAAGTAGCTTACATAGAATGACATGATTTATTGTTTGGTTTATTTTCTTTTACTTCGCAGCCTCCATGTATATGTGTCTTGATTTATCTGTAGCTTTCGCGTCTTACGTCTACTTCCATAGGATGGAATGGAAGACTTCTTTGGATTTTGGCAGATTACCTGGATCTTGAAGTGTACCAACTAATATCATCGTACATATTTCGTAAAAACATGTACTTGGGCTTTGGAGGTTAACCGATTATTGGAAATGTCTGTTGCTGTAGAATTATTCATTACTGCTCTTGTGATGGTAATCTTCCTTTCGATATTTATGTCGACGATGTCTCTCTCTAGAGTTTTCTCTTTTCTCATGCTCAGTTTGATCTTTCTCCCGGTCATATCTATGCGACTTGGGATCTGTATGGTCTCTATGCCGTGATCGCTTCCGCTTTTTCAGATTGTAATTTTCAAACTGTCTTTCATGATCTACACCTTCTCTTGATTTTTGTCTCTCTTTCTCTACTTCGCGAGCCTTGCGCGCGCCAGCCTTCATCATTGCTAATGGATCATTACTCACCACTCTTTTTTGCTCCCTTTCTTTCCTTCTAGGATCTTCATTCCCCCAGACATCTGTCCCACTCATTTCAGTGGTTTTCATTCCGGCTTCCCATTCATCCTTAGAATACCATGGATTTTTCCCCGGGTCTCGCCGTAGTCCGGCAGCGTTGGAGAAGCGCATCGTATACTGATCTTCCAATTCCCTCTTCTTGCGAGCAGCTTCGGCCTCTGCTTCGGGATTTTTCTCGGATTTCTTTTTCTTGTGCCCATCTTCTCGAAAGATGGAGAAAAACCCGCGGGAATCACGCAGAGGGCTCTCAGCTCGAGGAACACATTGTTTGCTAGCGTTTGCAGCCTGCTCAAACTGTTGGCGCGCAATCCTGATCTCAAAATCTGCATCATCTTCGCCATATTTTTTTCGCGGTTTCTTGCTTCTTGCGCTCGGGATCAGCTTTTCTCCATCGCGTTTCTTCGCGTCAGAGGGCTCGGTCGCTGCTGGGAGCGGCGTCAGTGCTTCGCCCCGGAGCATTTGCATGCGTCGCTCGGCATCGAGGGCCTGCATGCGCTCCTCCTCGGCTTCCTCGGCAGCTTTGGCAATCGCTTCATCTCGACGAACATTTTCGATGTTGGCTCGGTTGTATACGTTCCAGGATTTCTTGCCGAGAAGATGACTATAAAGTTAGTGCTTAGTCACAGATTACATCCTCTGCCCTAGTGTATGTAGTTGAAATGTTGGGGAACGTGAGGGGGATGTGTCCCAGGTACTCACAGAGGCATGTTGCGTAGAGCGGCTTGGTTTCAAGCGGCGATGTTATACTGAAACACGGCTAGATATGTATTCTTGCCAAGGTGGGGAGGGCCCTTGCGGCGGGCAACTGAAACCAATCAACCTAGGTTACCGTTTGCATCTTGTCCCATGGATCACCTAGTTCTTCTCTCATCAATTCTTTGAAATTCAACAACTTGGTAGTAAGCTGGCCTAATTATAAGTTTGTTTCGTATTTATATTTATTTGCAAGAATTAGCAGTAGCAGCCAGCCTTAATACATGAATATCAATTCTATATCTAGTGCTCCTGCAATATGAACAATATTCGACAAAATCTATTTGGCCAAGGGAGCAAAGCTGAAGCTCCATCTTATGGGCGACCTCCTCAGCCCCCTCCACGAAATCAACCAGCAGGTAGCTCTCGGGGACTTGTGGCCGGCCGAGGACCAGTCCCATCATCGCGGGGAAATCAACTGAGAATTGCAAAAGTAGAGGATAAGACCTTACAGAGTCAATACATCTTCAGAAATCTGTAAGCACTAAATGCTCCAAGATCTACAAATCTTGCTCACTCTTACCTAAAGCTGTGCCGTAGCGCCTCAAGATTTCCCTCCTTCACAAGATGGAACTGATCTCTATTTACTACTAAATCAAAAGTATGTTGTCAGTGCTCGTCCTTTGCCAGGTTTCCCTTCGGGATGCATCAGCTTGTCTGATCCTCAGAGAACATGGTGCGATGTGGGCATGTTGGATCCTCTCACTGCTGAAATCTATGATCCCTTCTCACAAGGATCGAGTAGCTATCTAGGTGCATTGGATGTAGAGGTTGGATTTGCATCAGCTAAAAAGATCACTGAGACGCCTTATGATCAAGATGTCCTGGCCGACGTCTTCATTAAGCAGTATGAGAATCAAATTTTTGCTCCCGGTCAAAGGTTGTTAATGGATTACAAAAATATCCCCTTAATGTTCATGGTGAAGACTGTTCAGCTAGTTGATCTCAGCATGGAGAAGGTCTCCTCATCTGCACCTACCGTATCAACATGGAATTCTAGAGGTATCTTAACTAGACAGACTCCTATTACTTTTTACAAAGACTCTAAGTCGCCAATAAAACTCAAGGGTTCTTCGAAGCGACCGGCTGCAAATTCGATTATTGCCCCCGATTTTAAGTTTGAAGATATGGGAATCGGTGGCCTAGATACTGAGTTTAGTGCTATATTCCGAAGAGCTTTTGCCTCTCGAATCTTTCCTCCGGGCTTAATTGAAAAGTTGGGTATACAACATGTTAAAGGGATCTTACTCTATGGACCTCCAGGAACAGGAAAGACGCTCATTGCCCGACAGATTGGCAAAATGTTAAATTCTCGTGAACCTAAAGTCATTAACGGCCCCGAAGTACTAAACAAGTATGTCGGGCAGTCTGAAGAGAATATAAGAAAACTTTTTGCAGATGCAGAGAAGGAGTACAAAGAAAAAGGAGATGAGAGTGGACTACATATCATCATTTTCGATGAGTTGGATGCCGTCTGCAAACAAAGAGGAAGTGGGTCTGGTGGCGGCACTGGCGTTGGTGACAGTGTTGTCAATCAACTTCTCTCAAAACTTGATGGTGTAGATCAACTCAACAATATTCTTTTAATTGGAATGACTAATCGTATGGATATGATCGACGACGCTCTGTTGCGTCCAGGTCGCTTGGAAGTCCATATGGAAATATCTCTACCAGATGAAAATGGTCGGGCACAGATTCTCAAGATCCACACATCTAAGATGCGGGATAATAATGTGATGGATTCAGATGTGGATGTCAAGGAACTGGCTTTCTTGACCAAAAATTTTTCAGGCGCTGAAATTGGGGGTCTCGTCAAGTCTGCTTCTTCATTTGCGTTTAATCGTCATGTTAAAGTTGGAACTGTCGCCGGTGTTAGTGATGATATTGAAAATATGAAAGTAAACCGAGGCGATTTCTTGAATGCCCTAGATGAAGTTAAGCCAGCATTTGGTGTATCGGAGGAAGAGCTAGAGAGCGCTATGGGTGCTGGAATTCTTCACTTTAGTCCTCATATCGAGAATATACTCAAAGATGGACGCCTATTCGTTGATTTAGTTAAGAATTCATCTTCTACTTCATTATTGTCCGTTCTTCTTCATGGGCCACCGGGCTCTGGTAAGACAGCCCTCGCGGCCAAAATTGCGAAAGAGTCTGGCTTTCCATTTATTAAACTTGTTTCGGCGGAAAATATGGTTGGATTTAGTGAGATGGCTAAGATTCAATACCTCAACAAAGTTTTCACCGATGCTTACAAGTCACCACATAATATTGTGGTAATAGACAATATTGAGCGTATAATTGAATGGGTACCGATTGGTCCCCGATTCCTCAATCCAGTTCTGCAAGCTCTCATGGTGCTACTCACCAAACAACCTCCTACGGTATTTATTTCTCCACTTATCTTTTCAGTTTTCTAACATTCATGAGCCTCGTCGCCTTCTTATTCTCGGAACAACCTCACAGCGCTCTGTAATGCGCCAACTAGACTTACAGCAAATCTTCAACCGAGAATTAGCGGTACCCAACGTCAA
This sequence comes from Podosphaera leucotricha, assembly GCA_013170925.1. Classification (NCBI taxonomy): domain Eukaryota; kingdom Fungi; phylum Ascomycota; class Leotiomycetes; order Helotiales; family Erysiphaceae; genus Podosphaera; species Podosphaera leucotricha. The sequence continues at coordinate 4,682 of JAATOF010002688.1, read as the reverse complement.
CACCCGACAGGAACTCGCCGCTGTCTTGCAGGAAATGAAAGCATTCAAAGATGAAGGTGATGTAGTTGAAACCCTTAATGAATTACGTGAAATCACGGGTACGGATCATGTCGGTGTGGGTATAAAGAAAGTACTTCTTGCCGTAGGAGAAGCGCGGCAGGAACCGGGCAATATGACGGGCAGATTTGCAGAAGTTATCTCGCAGCAAATTGCTGCTTCTAGGGATTAATTAGTTGTATAATATACCTTGTAGTAAGAGCCGGGTGCTAGATATTTAGCCTACATTCAAAATCTAGGTAGCTAACTTCGTTTGCATCTGCGGAATATTTAGCTTGAATATCATGGAGATGGAGGACAAGGTCTCGTAAGACGCGCCTCGGACCCCGAAGAGCTCTTATATCTTGCGTCTTCTCGCACGTCGTACCCGTCAATTGGGGATAGGATGCGATCTCGAGGGAGGAAGATGGCACATGAGCGCGTGTCTATTAACAAGTGGAATGGATGCGGGAGGAGGGCATGATCACATCAGTTGTTTGAAGGACGATTAAAAAGGCATGGCTTATTCTCGCCGTTGAAATATACATAAAATATTGCGTGAAATGGCGAATTCTTTGTCATTACATATGTACTACTTAAAGGAGTACGGTGACAACACCGCTCGTCGTCGTTACGGACTTGAACACACCCACTTACTTAGCCAAAGATCTTGAGAAAACTCCACATACCCATCCCGCTCAGCACCGGAATTGTCAAATTATCGTCCCATCCACATAGATTAATGGCTTCACTCAAGCTTGCAACAACTCCGGTGTAGAAACTCAAAATGCTCAGGGCTATATACCCACCCACAATGCTCTGCGCTTCCGTTAAACCCAGCCACTCTCTTATTCTTGGTGGTAGACGAAGGACGCCCGTGAACATGAACGGAAAATTTTCGTCCCCCGGAAACGGGCCAGAGCGCGGTGCTAGCCAACCCCAGAATGCCGTAGCTGTGACTACGCCTACAGTAAAAGCGGCTGCCGATCCGGCAAGACTTTTTCCTTTTCGAATGCTTAAAGTGTAGCGACCGTAAGCTCGTCCGACGGTGCTTGCAGCCGTGTCACACCAGCTTAATAGAAGGATACCCATGAGCCCGACGTCTTTTGGGAAGATATATAGTACCACCCACGCACCAAGAAGGTACCAGATCACACCGTTCCAGCCTTGATATTCGGACTCACGCATGAGGACACCGAAGATGCGCACGTAGAACGTATTTAAAGCCTGAAAGTGATGCCGGAGATAATCTGTGAGCGCTATTGGGATTAAAGCACTCATCAGCCATGGAGTTATGGTTATTGTCTGTGTACCTGAGAGGTAGAGATAAATAGAGATTAAACCAATTGAAACGTGTAGCAGTTTCCGTGGGACTTCATGTCGGTGAACAAAGACTCTCCACTGTGAGTGTATTGGAATCAGACCAAGAGTAATGGGGCTTGGGTTGACGTCACGCCCGGACCCATCGGGGGAGGGCGATCGGATCCTAGACTTTTTAGAGTTTGTAGATCCACTGGTATGCGTATGCTCATTATCTATTTCATAAGAGTCAGTTGAGGTAGAGGAAACAACATCAGAAGTCTGAGATGTAATTTCGCGCGTATGCATCGAGCAAGGTTGTTTTGCATGTGTGAGGCGGCGCAATTCATTTGACTCTGAGGTTCCGATGGTTTCACTGAAATCAGGTCCTTTGTTTTGACGATTGATTTTCCCCTTTGAGGCGTGATGTTTTAGTCCAGAGCAGCTTTCGAACGAGTATGAATCGGGGCGTCTACAGAAACTTGACTTGGATATTGCTATTGAGCCCGTCATGGTAAAGGGCGGGAGGGGAGGCTTTCGGATGGTTCCCAAGAGAATAGGCTCGACAATAGCGCAACACAAAGGACCCAGAAGCGGGTAAAGATGTTTGTTTTTCCAATTAGTAGATAGAAGGGACTCGGAATTTGCGGATGTAGAGGATGGGCTCGTCATCAGGGACTCCGGCAGTGGGGGATCCGTTGGTGACGCATGTTTGAGGGGTCGCGTCACAGGATTCCTGGCGCTTTCCCAAAGGTTCTGCAAGTTATTGGAGGTGGGTGGTGTTAGGATCAATTCATCAGGGTCATACATTAAAGAACCTAATGTCAATTACGTGATTCTAGTTAATATCTACCACGTGATTGGATGTCATAAACTAACCTGGGGAAATTGATGTAGATCCACCCACTTACAGTTATATTGCGAAAATTTTTCAAAACTCTCGTCTTCGTATGGGATCTGATAATTTCAGGAGTGAAATATAATCAGAGATTTTGGGTGTACAGGGAGCAAAAACCAGCCTGACATGGATGCGCGGGTATACGGGTACACCAACTAAAAGCTCCGCTAGCCGGATGCTCCCGAATCTCGAGGCTAAAACTGGTGAGATTAATCAGCTTATGGGAGTGAACGAAACTTAACTTTGGCCTGGGATTACTAATCTTAATCTTAATCTAATTTAATCAATTCTAGACCATTCTCGACAACTTTCGTGGCTGAGAGAATACAAACTGGTTCTTTTTCCCTTTGCGCTATGCCGGTCGAGAACGCTGACAATATTGTTATTTGTAGTGTCGTATTAGGATACCAATAAGAGATGCCGACGGAATGAAATCAAAGTCCCGCGATATTTAGGGGCTCTCAGTGTGCCCCCTCCCTTGCAAAAGGTTCAATAAGGGCTTGAAGCCAAGAACATGGTTTGTAACCGTTAGAGGAGCTCTTCCCAAATTTACCGCACATACCTACCTACTCCCGTATCGCATAACGGTTGAGTTTTACAGCTACTAATTACATGTACTTGGGGATATTTTTAGATGCAACTGAGCCGAGAGATTTGTTCTATCTTGATTTTTTTTCTCAAAGCACCGCATCCGCAGTCAATTTACGGCATCAGCTAGTGGAATAGTCCTTACTAAATACACTCGAAAGACCAAGCTTCACCCGAAAGTTAGCCAAACGACGTAATGTCATTGTGGAGAGCGAAATGATGTTTACAGAGATAACACTACACCGTCCGAACTGAAGAGCAGAAAGCCATTTTTGAGGTTTCATCATAAAATTTAACAGGCTAAGAATAAGTAGTACGAGAAAACAGTAAAAGACATCATGAAAGATGTGGCTAAAGTCTACAATATGAATTACAGCTAGCACTATACTTCTGCACTGTGACAGTTCCGATATAAGAAGCGTAAGCGTTGTTATGTCGAAAAGTAAATTTATTTCTTAAATGAAGAGAAGAACTACAATTGCCTTTGGGACAAGTCTTATATACATATGTCTTACCTGTCTCGTAACTATAATGTTGGTGACCAAATTAACACGCCGCCAAATATATCCAGACCTGAAACGGCTAGGCAGGTATTCTGCTCATTATACGAGGGATGCTTCCATCATCGACATGCTTAGGCTGAATGTCCAAGGCTACAAGAACTACATCGGCCTACCGGCCGTCACAAGCCCATTTAAAGATAAAAATGGATGCAAAAGAACAAAAGACGCGAAAAGAAAGGCTTCACAAGCACGGCAAGAAGCTCATCCTGGGTGATGAATAGTTCGGGGCTCTGAAGCAAATAAGGCTTATAAGGTCGCCTATCCTCGTCAGCATGAGCCCATACCACGTCCAGCTCTATCTGAAATAAAATTCGATTATCATGTTGTATTCAACTGTGTCAAAGGATGTGTTAAGAAGAAAAGCAAGATTATACCTTACAATTTTCGAGGTACCTGAACTGAAAGGGAGATGAAAATTAGGCAGCCGATACGAAGATAAAGATGCGAGAGCCCAAATTAATTGATAAACTAGACCTATATACTTAGTACAAGAGATAGAATAGGTCAAACGCGGACAAGTGTGGGCGGATAATTAGCGAAACACAACGGCTAGGCTCCCAAACGAACGGTACAGATGTGGCTTTTCGACGGGGAAAGACTTGTTCAGAAAACATACCGACAAAGGTGGTGCCATTCCATGAATGCACTTTGCCAGCCGAGGAAGAGCCAGCAGTTACAGGGTGAGTTAGAAGCATCGGAAACTTGACGATATTTAGAGTGTCGGCAGCACTACAAGAATTTATATTATGTATAGAAGAGAAAGACTAAATAAGCTTTACAACTTTTAACAACTGGCATAGTTTTACGTGCGCAGCGTGTCCTACGCATCTCGCAAACCTTCAAATGAAGGTACACTTGTGTGCTTAAAACGAACCGGATAGACACCGGTTACAAATGAATACCGTAACAGTATGCAACAGGCACCCACAGTACTCCCGATGTCGTATACCTCCACGAAAAGTCAAAAAACCTCCCTCCAATCCGTCTTATCCATTTCCGTTGACAAACTCTTCACCCTCCTTATTCTCGTAGTTTCCAACCGAAACCTAGCCTTCCAAAGCCATTAAAACCCCTCTCAATTTTTGCCCTCCGACTTCCTTCCTCCATCGGGTATTCGCAGCATCGTGGGTCTATAGTTGGAGGCCCGCCAAAGCTAGGCAGAATATCGTGATAGCCCAGTCGGTGACGTTTTCGGTAAGATTTGTCGTTCGATACTTCGAGATGTGAAAGACAGCCTGAGTTTGTGTGTCGGACAGTTTTTGGAAAAGTAAGCCACGGAATGAAGAGCTGAAACATTT
>JAATOF010002683.1:0-10367 GCA_013170925.1 Podosphaera leucotricha | reverse complement strand
GGGTTCAAGCGCTATCTCTTTTTCAAAGAAAACGCTATAAGTGCCGTTTGTTACATTATAGCATAGATACAGTTGGTTGAGTTCTCGGGATAGGGGATATTGTAATTAATTATTTCTCGTTAGGAACTTTTTCTTATCCATTCTGGTGAATTTTTAAGCCATAATAATTACCATATAATAATTCCAAGCTCATGAGCGACAAACTTTCTCTAATGAGTCTGGCCACGAGTGACTGCTGCCGACTATACTCAGGGGAGCGTATCTCTTGCACCTATCAAATATTAAGCCTAATTAAATACATATATTTATATCTGAACTACTCAACAACAACAATCCTTTAACGAGCGCCTCCAAAAATGAAGGTTTGAGACTCGAAGGATCATTCCAAACTTCTTAAGTTGATATTTAAGTATCATAGTTATCCCAGAGACTCTGCACCGTGACGCGTCTCCACCACTCCGAATCCCCACCATCCTCATTGAGAGAGGCACGAATCGTTCTCTTCTCAAGCTCGCCGGGAAACAGCCAGAAGCCGTTGTCGTCAAAATTCCCGCCAACGCCCGCGGGCAGCTCTAGCCAAACAAATGCGGCAACGGCCTTGGTGGCACGGACGGTGAAGGTGCACGTGGGTGGCGAGCGCACTGAGGTCGGGCACGACGCAGTTAGGGATAGTCCTGGATCTTGCAATGCGACTACGTTTAATTTCCAGTCATGAAAGATAGAGGTGTGGGAAAATGATGTCGGAGATGCGGCGTTTGGCGGGATTCCTGTGGCGGAGATTCGGAGGCGCAGAATAGACGATGCCAGGTCGTAGGGCAGAGTAGAGGTGTTTGTTTGGAAAACTTTGGTGGTGTTCAAGGGACCTACAACAAATGGTACGTACTGTTCGGGGGTGAGTACTGTGCCGTTGTAGTCCCACCATTGCATCATCGCAGTCCCAGTCGTCTCTGTCCAGAGATCAGACGTCACAAATGCAGAGAGATTTCCCGTTAGAGAATCCCAATAACTTGCAATTATCACAGGTTTATAAATATCTTTGGCAAAATAATGTAACATCTTCCAACGTCCGTCATACTCAATACCGGCCCAAGAGGGTGCTTGCCAAACATCCTCGAGTTGCCAGTAAAGACTGCCAAGTTGCCGTTCTGGGAGTCCAGACCCACGCCGATAGTAGCTTATTTGAGATCGGTAATAGAGTGCTTGAAAGAGTTGGGTATTCAAACACCATGAGGTGAAGTTTCGAATCTCATTTTCATGGAACGGGAGAGGAATGTAGCGTTTAACGGCGGAAATCATTTCATTCATGCCCTTAATTGAACGATTCCACCCTGGTGACGGCCCACCAGGTGGATAGTGATGATTTCGGAGAAGAATCACCGAACTATTCAGGTTCAATTCAGTTTCAGGCAGAGCTTGGCGCCAACTATGGATTGAAGGCATTGAGTGAAAGCCGAATTCATTGGCAAACCGGCCAACAGGATAAGATGATAGATTGAAGGCAATACTAGAGTTATAGGCGTAGTGGTCTGTATCCCCGTAGATGTGACCTGGAGTTTTATTATTGTATCGCATGATCATGGGTTGCGGTCGAGAAAAGTCCAAAGAAAGATAACCATTCGTGGTACTACTAGGAATATACGAAATTGATTTCGAGTTTGAGAAGACTGAGGGGAGTAGCACATCCAAGAAGAGCTGTTCATATTCGGCTTTCCACTTAGGATCTGGACCGGCCATCGGGAGCTCTAAGTTCTCGAGCTCATTACCACCTGCCCAGAGGGCTAGTGATGGATGATGGTTCACTCTTCGAACATTATAGTATGCCTCTTCCCGCACATTCTCTATAAACTCTGCATTGACTGGATACAATGCATCGCCGAACTCGAATTCACTCCATAATAAGATTCCACACTCATCTGCGATATCGTAAATGAAGTCAGGCAGATAGGCACCACCGGCCCAGACTCGCAGCATATTTTGATTTCCATCAATGACTGATTTGAAAAGCTGCTGCATTTTAGTCGGCGCCACACGAGGCCAAAAAACATCGGGAGGGATGAAATTGGAGCCCTTGGCATAAAACTCATGCCCATTTATTTCAAAGTGCCAGTTTGTTCCGGGTGCAATGCCTGAAGCTAGCTGGACTTCTGAGATTGGTTCCATGTTTAATACAATGGTTCTGAACCCACTTCGTTTGACAACAGTAGTGAGGATAGTATCTTCATTCATAACGATGATTCTAAATTTATAGAGGCTCTGCTCTCCCAGCCCTGACGGCCACCAAAGTTTAAAAGCTGATCCATCGAAAGAGGTCTGGCCAGAGATAGTAGAATTTGAACAAGTTATTTTGTCCGCAAATTTCGTAGCTATAATCTGATCTTTGAGGTCTGATACTTCAATATATACCTTAACATTTGAGGGAAGATTTCCAATAATATCTAAACTTACATCTATAATCCATGGAGCATTTTGATCAGGAGGTAAATTATTCAGTTGGCCTTTACGATAAATATCTAGTAACGAATTACGAACATAGATAGCCGTACGAGGTAGCTGGATAATATATGCAGGCTGCCAAATTCCAGCAGGAGAAAAGGCTGGGCCCCAATCCCATCCAAAATCGCTTTGTTCTTTCCGGATAAATTGTCGATTTGGAAAGACATATAATCCTTCAGTTTCTGGGGGCCAAACTTCTTGCCCAGGGAACTCACTAATAGCCTGAGAGATGTTCACCGCTGATCCAAATTCAATGGACAGAGTTATAGGAGCTTTACAGGTCTGAAGGATCTGAGAGATATTAAAGAAATATTGTCGAAATTGGTTTTCCGTAGATGCAACAGACTGGCCACAGAGCTTGATAGATGCAAATGTATCCAAACCATTGAATAGGAGCCACGTAGATGTGCCATTCAGTGTGTCCCTTACAGAGGGTTAGAAGGGAGTCAAATGTTAGAATTTCTCACACAGCCTTTTCAGGTCCTGTTTTGGTGTACACTCACGCCAAATCAATCGTTGTCGTGTACGTCCAATTCTGAAACATCACCCATCTCAAGTCATAATCATTGCTGCCAAATAATGGGTCCGGTATCACTCCCGCTGCTAACAAATCCAAGTGCACATGACTGGGCACATGACCAGGAACAGATATACCGGTATATGTTGGCGAGGTGAGTGTCCATTCCTTCTGACCCAAATCTTGAATGGCGGGCTGTGTAAGTTGTGGGCGCACACGAACTTCCAGCAGAGCTCTCGTCGAGAAAGCGGAGAGACAGTTTTTTATCGTTGCAGGAGAGCATATGCACATGTAAAAATGAAATATTCTTTTCATCATGATGTTGATTGGTTCCTTGGAGAACTAATTGAATTGGCTGAATACTTTATTCAAGGTAGATCTGAGCAAGGACAGGCGCGATTTGGAACCATTAGCGGTTACCTCATCATGAGTCGAAGTACAATATCAACACTGACAATGAGGATCGATTGCCGTGAGATAATTAAGTTATAAGCAGTGGAAATACCGAGCATACTTCCCTCAATCACTAAGATCATTTAGATGTCACGTGAACTTATATAGCTGGCAATTTTGGGGCTGACGTCACTGATCGTCGCAAATTACAAAGAGCCAGTTTTGGTCCACAATTTCGGGTTCTTTAGATATTGGATAAAATTCATGCAGGAGAAGCCTACGGTAAACGTTATTCGAAGAATTTATAATACATTGCCGAAGAGCTTTATTTGGGCGACCATGTCTGCGGCATGGGATCAGGTAACTAGTTGCCTGACCTGTGACAGGCGAGAATAGCTTTTACGGATAACTCAATATACCTTCTGTGACAGTAACCGAGATGGTCTTTAGAAGTTCTATGAATTAAACTAATCTGAAGAGAAAGAAAAGGGGTCAGATCGTATCTAATATATCCGCTGACTAATCCTGCTTAGGTAACCACCTAAGCCGAGCAAACCGGTAAAACCGTAACACCTTCGGAAATTCCATCTCTTAACATAGCCCCACTTCTACCATCCAACATATGGTTCGTCGATTTTTGAGCTTCTTAAGATCATCGTAAGCTCTCAATAGTCCTGAAGCGTTTTTTTTTTTCGAGTTTTTCCATATACATTGGGTGAAAGCTTTCTGCTCGTCAGCCTCATCAAGTAGCCACTGTAGTTTTTCCCTCGGCTTTGGGGTAATCGGACTTTCATCTTCTGAAGAGACAAGTTGGTCATCCTCATGTAGTTTAAGAGGAGTATCACAAGTTTCCGTATCAAAATCTGAATGTAAAACTGTGGCCAACTCTCTAGCGGAAAATCTGTTCTTGGAAAACTCAGAATGGATCGGATATCTGCCGACTAATTTCACTGAAAAACGCGACAGGATCTTTTGAAACATCAATACAATTGACGATGTGCTTACACATATAAGAAATCGGCTTTGCAAAAAATTATCGCATGCAAACGTCCGTTTAGCCGCATTTCTATCGTACTTTTGCAAGCTTTGTGGATTTGTGACATGACTTCTGAGCTCTTTACAATTGCGCTTAAAAACCCTTACGCCAACTTACAACTGCCTTTCTCTGATCGCCCGCTTGTATAGCCCTCATTAGATCAAACCCTAGCGGAATCGATCTAGATGTCAGTATCTAAATTACCATGTCAATTCGCGGGCGGTTAAAACGATGAAGGAAATCATGTTTTATCGTCCGCCAGTGCGACTCTACAATCTTCGTCGTCTTCAGGACGGGAATTACCTCGGGATAATGCGACTGAGCCTACATTTTCTATTGATCATTTCTGTACCAATTCACGAATAAATACGCCCAAAGTCTGAAATTGTTTTTTACGCGGAACCAGGAATACATTTCACTCGATGGATAACTCTAGACGTCCCGAAGGTGCCGTTCTGATCAGGAATAAGTGAGTGAGTGTTGAAATGCCCGCTGAAGATGGCCGAGACAGTTTCTCGCTCTTCTTCGCTAGAAATTTCGAAGCGATTCGTTTAGACTCATATTCATAGGAGCAGAACCTTAGACGTAAGGAAATCTGTTCAAAGCAAATTTTTGAATAACGTACCTATAATTTTGATCAGGGTGCCTACTTGGATCAGAGGCCTCAAAATATATCTAGATCGGGGACTAGATACTGAGCTTCCCCTGGCCAGTGGTGTGTCAAGGGATTTGTCTTATTGTAATCCTTCAGCTTCGTTTTTACGGCACGTTTAGCATGCCAAAAACATATTTGAATCCTAGCCAGTGGCCAGACTTGTTTGATAGCGTTTATCTCAGACCTATCTTTGTCACATCCAACAAATGAAGGTGCGATGTTCCGTTCCTGTATTGGTCTGAGAAATTGGACTAGATATTGGTAAATAGTTCCGGTTGGAGCAGTCCCAGTTAATTTATTTTATTTTTTGCAAAACGATAGGCCATTGGAACCCCAGTTCCGTCAAGCTCGGCAAGTAAGGCGTATAGGTCCATGCCCGCGTTGTTTGTTCCGTAAATAGCGTCCATCGCAACTTCGATAGTGGTTCTTTTCAGTGCGTCGATAGAAGTACTGATGTAAATAGCCAAGGCGCTGAAATTATCCAGGTGAAATATCTCACAGCGATAATTGGCGCCTAGCTTTTCGAGAAGTATTTTGGACGATGTGAATTGGTCGTCATCATGTTTCCAGAAACACTTGTCTTACTGCCTCCACTGGTAGGAGACTTGATGCTGCAGCACTTGCTCAACTCCTGGAATCCTAGATAACTTGAGTTTGTGAAGGAGCTCAAAAGGTGTCTGGGTGGAAGCATATTAGTTAATAAAAGCAAGGATATCAGGTCTCATCTGAATCTCTTCATATGGCGTATGATACGTATGACACATATGAAGACCCAGCGTACATTTTTCGAGAGATGGCTTTAATACAAGAATACCGTCGCATTCAATAGTGGCCATTCGCCCCCGCTTGTCAAGGAATGGCATTTTGTTAGATTCTTGTGAAGATCAACTCACCTCAGCTACCTTCTTTCATCAGTTCATCTTCAGAGTATCGTCAGACGCCCGCCCTACTTCGAATTGGCAAACTTTGCATTCAATCATTTTGGCGAGAGCAATTTTGTGGTTAGAAAAGAATAGAAGAAACGGGAATATGCACGTTGGATTATCCCTCTGAAGCCTTTTCTCTCTGTAGTTAACAAACTGAAGAGATATAAGTTTTCTGATCCTGTGTGTGGGACTACATGGAAGACTATATGGATAGTCATTATTTGCGGATAGCTCAAGGGAGGCGGCAGTCTTTACAGGAATTTCGAACCATTGTGAGTGAAGTATAGGATTTAGGGTTTAGAATCGAGGTTCCGAAGAATCAGGGCTGTATATGAAGCTGAAGGGGCTCTATAAACTATTGCATTTTGCTGTTTTTCTCTCCGAAAACTCCCTGCTCTTCTTCTTCACCTCTGCCCTGATTTTCTCTCGGATTCGACTATTTATTTCTAACACAAGTCAGTATGCTAGATAGACGCGACAACTGTGAAGAATCTTTTGATTCAATTCCGAACTCTCCGAGCTGTACCTACGACTCATATCACGAGGCTGAGAGTGCACTGTACGATTTTGGTCGAAAAATTCGCTTTGAAGTTTATTCAAGATGAGCAGTTTCGGACCCAGGACCAAATGATACGTGCTACATTTCTTACAATATAGGGGCGCAACCCGGGATATGATTAAGAACATGATCATGATCAACTACCCTCATCGGCGTGAGCCCATACTGCTTCTGACTTCATCTGAATTTGGTCATATGAGAAGAGCTGCGTAGTCATAGTAGCTCCATGCAAGAGAAGATGTTTCAGAATAGCCAGCATCTTGAATCGTAGAAGTGACCCAAAATGGAGTACTCCAAAGAAGCCTATCCCAAAATTAATGCGTTACTTTCTTAGTTTGTTTCACATATTTTTAAGCCTATGGAATTCATCTCATCATTTTACAACTGAGTGAAGGTTACTGCTTGAATACTTTGGCGACAGTGATAGGAGCGACAATGATATGATACACTTTCATAAGATTTCTGGCAGGGTATGCTTGAAATCCAGTGACACCGAAGGGCACTGAATTTGATAGATCGAACAATCGCTAATGTGCAAATTCTCTCTGGGGAAATTATTGTCTAGGACGAGCAAAAAATTCTTTGTTTCATCTAATGCGGGCTTCAGAAAGTGTACTGCAAAATAAATTCAGGCAAGTAAGCATTCTTAAAAATTGGGGCTTGACTTTGAAACTTAAATCCTACCAAATAAAAAATCCAAGTCGAATAGAATCGAATGAAGGCTCTGCAGACTTGATTTTAAATGTCGGATTATTCGTGCTAATACATCTATGATATTTCGAAATTCTATGCGTAATCCCTTAAAGATTTTGCGGTGATTTGGTGTTATTTTCACCGTGATGATAAATATCAGGGTAAATTCTTGCCGAATGATAGTCCTCAAAGATATGAATGTGTTTCCGAAGGTGATTCTGTGTGTCCACGAGAGCTAGGTGCTGCGCCATATAAACCAGCTTAATTGGAAAATCTCTTCCCGTCTCTAATACAATATTCATTTTTATTTTAATCTCACAATAACGCAACTTGTGCTTTTCCAAATTGTTTTCTTGTATGTAGCATTAAACCTAGTGATGGGCGGTCTGACCTTTATACCCCACTAATTTGAATTTCCCAAGAATTTCGCCAACAGTAAAGAAGCCAAGGACTTCTGCAAGTAACACGGCACCGCTTGCTATCTCGCTGCTCGAAGTATTACGTGCGCGTTGAACCAAGGCCAAGCTGGATTCGGAAGGGAGTAGCGTGCTGGGATTCCGAGCTTTTGCAATCAAACGATGGAAATATGCTTGAAATGTTGTCAAAGTGCTATATTCAAGTCTATCAGTACCTGAAATTATAAATCGGAATATGTGGTAGCAATATGAAAACACCTACGGTGGTGTCATATTCTGACCATGAAAGACGAGCTTGGCAAGTTCTCGACCGACACGCGCGTAGTATATGACTCGTGGTATTTGTTCTGTAAATTATACTTCAGCCATCTTTATCACGATATAAATATTTGTTCGAGTAACTTAATAGTAGAAGCAGAGGACTTACGCTGTGTAAATGCGATAAATGTCCCCGTTCGGCCACCAATCTTGCTCAACGCTCTACTAAAACCATTTACAGCCCCACTAAGAACTGGTCCCGCAGCAGCTGTTACCTTACTAATACTGTCAATGACATTTGAAGTTTTTGGTGTTGTCTCTGTAGCTTTGGCGGCAGTGGACTCGAATCTTGAGGTAGAGCGAACGATAGTTCTAGTAGCGTTGGCGGTACGCCGCAAAAACACACGTGAGAGGGATAAGACCATTGTAAGCTCGTTAGTGAGAGAAATAAATTCCTCAAACAACGAGATTGAATGGCTCGGTTGCAAATTGAATAGGGTAGGCGTAGGGAAAGTAGGTAGTCAGCAAAGTGAATCCTTTGACAGAGTTTGAATTGTATGATGACTAATCATACAAATCGCAGAGGAGGTAAGCCAAAATTATCGTCTTATTTAAAACACATTTATAAAATCAATAATTCATAGAGGAATTCAGTTCTTCTTCAGTTCTAATATTCTTGTATAAAAAAATAAATAATTCCAAAACGATGATCAGCATTCATTAATGACTACATTTGAAACTTAGATTTACGAGAAATCTGTGTATATCAAGAACGTTCTGGTTCAGTTTCCTACTAGAATCGAAAGTTTCAGAAAACTTGCCATGATCGCGCTGAATCTCTATTCCGCGATTGTTAGACTGTCCCTGATATCCCGTACCGAGACGCTCTTATGTGCTATCTCACACTTGCTCACTTCTCGCTCCAAACACCAAATATTTTTAACACCCAGACTTTCAACATAGTTGATAACTTCAGAATAGCAAGCTCCTACCTGTGCTATACCATGACTATCATCGCTTAAAGTCAACTTGCCACCCATGCCTAGGAATGCCTCACAAACACATCGCATGGGATAAGGATGTTCAAGCCCCTTTCTCAATCCACTACTATTAACCTCCAAAAGGGCATCCATCTCAACGACCAAATTCAAGTTTCGTAAAACACGTTTCCAGACACCTTCTAACTCCTTGAGTTTACTATCTCGCCGCCCACTATATAGCCGAATGAGGTCAAAATGCCCAACGACACGGGGCCGAACGGCTAGTAACATCTTATATTGGGCATCAAAATAATCTTCGAATAGTTGTGTATCGGTGCCCCCAGAGATATCCCGTGCACGAGCATAAAATTCGGTATCGTAGTCAATTGGTACTTCGTGTACATGGTGTACACTACCAATATAGTAGTCTACGTTTGGATTGGAGGCTAGCTCGTTGATCAAATCTTCGTATGATGGTCGAATCCATTCAGTTTCAAAACCAATAAGGATGGTTATTTTACCCTCAAATTTGATGCGTAGACGAAGTGCTTCAGATATAAAGGCTGTATGGCGGGTCAGAAGAGACGCGATGGATTCCTTAGCCAGGACCTATGGGCCGGATTTATTTAGCACGAAGCCTCGTGAATAGGGGAGTGTAGCGATAGTACTGATTTTTAATGAACTGATTTTTACTTCTTCAGGGTAGAGATCTTTAATGGAATCACGAGGCATGTGCTCTGTGAGACCGAAAGTTTCAAAGCCTTTTGAAATTGCGGTTAGCACACATTCCTCGAGACTATTCTGAGCATGCCCTGGGCAAAATTGACCAGAATGACTATGCAAGGAAAGTGCCATGATTGATCGTGATAATTCAAGTGAACAATCATTTAGACATTCCTTGCTTCTCTAGATAATTCGCTAATTATGACGGGCCCTGCCAAGTTGGGTTATCACTAAGATCCGTGCCTCTAGGGCTAAGGATGTCGGTAGGGTGGAGCAGGGTATAAGCGTGCTTCAAGGATTCTCAAGGATATATCCTAGCTAGTCTGAAACCTAGCTATATTTCATAGATATTGCCTGAGGCATCATAGTTGATTATTCTAAATGATTTGGATTCTTAAGTACTCAAGATTACCGGTACTACAGCACTACAGGCCTAAGTCAACCTTATTGCATGGGGGAGGAAGACGGCCTTTCTACCTGTACGTGGTGTCACCTACAAACCTGGAGTTTATCTTCAGAGCCAACAGAAACACGTATCACTTGGTCAAGGAGGAAAAGTCACCCGCACGAGTTTCCGGAGCGTACCCAGCTCCCGTTATGGCGGTGATGGATTAGGCTAAGTTTGCCCCTTTTGCTACGATGAATTCTCACAATTTACAGATATTCTGACATTATACTGTCCCCAGAGGAAAGAGCACCGCTACCTGAGCGGTTCCGT
>JAATOF010002676.1:0-14764 GCA_013170925.1 Podosphaera leucotricha | reverse complement strand
TGTCCGTTTTCCTTTGTAAGAGAAAGAGGGAGAGAAGGAATATAGATAACCACATTTTGTACCAACTTGATTACCCAATCTTTTGTGTTAGCACATCACATTACCGGTGATATACCGACAGCTAGAGTCTAGAGTTATGAAGCCCCCTATTTCTTCGGAAAGGCTCAACCGTAATTATGTATTTTCGGTTAATGCGCAAGGCTTGGTCGCAGAGTAGCCCAGCTACCAGACACCGGGCAAAGCCCGTAACACAGTGTCTGTAAACCGCTGATTTAGGACTCTACGTGTGCGTTTCCTGGGAATCTTATTCTGATAATCACTAAAATACTCGAGGCACTAGTTTTTACCCTACGCGTTGTTAAAAAGGTTTCTCTGAGTATCTGTGGTGTACTTTGTCTTGGGGGAGTTGCAGGCCTCTGGGGGACCTGGAGGAGTTGAGGACCACACTGGGGTTGCAGGGACAAAGTCCAGTGGCCCGCCGGACACTTCTAATTACCCATAAGATAGACCTTGTCTTGCATTGTGATAGCATATGATAAAGCATGATTTTTTATAGGTACAGCATCATATAGAGCCGAGAGCTCTCTGATCTGATCCCGATACCTAAATTTAATAACCATGAAATCTGAAAGGTTAAAAGGCTGTAATGTGTGTGACAAGTGGGCGGGTGGCATGAAAAGCTCAACCTTGTTCTGTTTACATGTTCACGTCAAGTCTATACTGACGTGGCTGACGTAGCTGTCAAGTAATAATAGTCGGGGACGTTGTGGGTTGCTGGTGGTTTCAGACAAAAAGCCGCGTCATAACTTCCTACCAGTTCTATTGGATTTCCATCCATTTTTTAAGATTATATATAGGTAGCCAGGGATAGATGAAGGAAACCAGGTAATGAGTAGGGATTTTTCCTTTGAAAATAATAGCACAGCGCAATTTTTGGGCGGTAGCAGAAGCACACTCAAGAATTGACATCCATTCCGATTCTCTGGACTTTTAACGTAGGTCTTCTTGTTAGATAAGCTAGTGAGGACCATATTTTTGAACATGCAAAGCCAGTCTAGTCTCATCCACATTGTATATTGTCTTCGGATACGAAGTTAAATCTCTTGCAACTGCTCTCAGATCTTTCATTAAATGCCTTTAGCGGGGCTGCCTCAGCTGTGACAGCTTCAATCTTCCCTTCGATAACAACATCGATATTTTTATTGCGTCTGACAAGGTGTAGACCCAATGTTTGCGGTGAAGATTCTGGTCAACATCGGCTTGCGATATCCGGATGGCTATTTCTCGAACACGACTATGGGCGGGAGAAGCTTCTTGCTCAGGACTTAATCTCTGTGAATGTACATACAGAGCTATTTTGCGAACCTTTAACGATTTCGCAGCTGCCCCCTGACTTTTGTACTCCCCTGATTCGAAATCAGCATGATTGATTCACGGTTACTCATGATTCAGCAAACATGTGGATGATAAATATTTTTATAAATTTCCTGGTTAGGGTGATCAAAATGCGCAAAACCTACACAGGTCAGCGGAGATCTCAAGTATACAAGCGGATGAATATTTCAAAATCAGATCGAGCTTACAACAGTAAATGGAACTGGTACATTAAGCGCGTTCCTGACGGTAGTGTTTATTTACACAAGACACCCAATCACCAAACAACCTCGGTTTCAGTCCAATTTTTAGAGAGAATTATGGGTAGTCATACCACTGAAGATGACAATGAAGTAAAAGAAAAGTTCCTCGCTCAAAACACAGACGAATTTGAAGATCTAATTTCCGATGACGATTTTGACACCAGTTTTTCTAAATCAAATGGCACTCAAAACGAAGAGGAAACCAGATCATCAGAAGCATCCGATTCTTCACAGTAAGTTCTATTGGAAATTCTCTATTTGGCTAATTAAAAAGGCCAAATGGACCTCCCTCTCCGATATCCGACCCAGAGGTAATAAAATCTTTTTACCAACGATTATTTCCATGGAGATACTTGTTTCAATGGCTGAACCACTCACCAATTCCATGTAATGACTTTGGTCATCGAGAATTTGCGTTTACCTTGCAAAATGATGCCTACGTCAGATACAAGTCTTTCGCGAGCTCTGATTTGTAAGCTGAAAGATTATATCGAGTAGCTATGTTTCTCACAAAAAGTCCAGGATACGAAAAGATGTGATACGTGAAAATCCTTCAAGGTTCGAAATCGGACCAGTTTACAGCTCGAATCCTAGAGATCGAAAGACTCTCACAAATTCCTCCGCATTCAAGCCTATTGCCAAGGAGCTTTGTTTTGATATAGATTTGACAGATTATGATGATATCCGTACATGTTGTGATAAAGCAAACATTTGTATCAAGTGCTGGCAGTTCATAACCATGAGTATAAAAGTCATCGATATAGCTTTAAGAGAGGATTTTGGCTTCAAACACATACTATGGGTTTACTCTGGGCGTAGAGGAGCACACGCGTGGATTTGTGATAAAAGGGCTAGACTTATGGATGATCATAAGAGAAGAGCAATCGCAGGCTATTTGGAAGTCGTTAAAGGTGGCAAACAGAGTGGGAAGAAAGTGAATTTGAAAAGACCACTACACCCGCACGTCCTGTAAGTCAATTTGGTTCGCTAAACTTTCTAAACAACTGACAAGGTTCAGGAGGAGTCTTGAAATTCTGAAAATAAACTTTCAGAAAGACATTCTTGAAGAACAAAACCCGTGGGAAACAGATGAAAAGTTCGTCCGCCTCCTTGAATTACTGCCTGACCAGACGCTGAACGACAACTTAACAAAAAAATGGAGTTCATCCCCTGGTCGAAGCTCAGCTTCTAAATGGGCAGATATCGATAACCTTGCGAAAGTTTGCCAGAGTAAGACTTTAGATGCGAAAGCATTGTTGGAAGCTAAACAGGATATCGTGCTCGAGTACACTTATCCGAGATTAGATATTGAAGTCAGCAAACATTTGAATCATTTATTGAAAAGTCCCTTCGTTGTCCATCCCAAGACAGGAAGAGTTTGTGTACCCATCAATACAAAAAAATGTGAAGAATTCAACCCACTCACTGTGCCGACTGTTACAGATCTCCTTAGACAGATTGATGAATGGACCTTGCCCGAGGAAGATTCGGAGAAAGGAGAGAAATTACCTCAAGACTGGGAAAAAACTAGTTTAAGACCTTACGTAGAGTATTTCAGATCTTTTGTTATTTCCCTTTTAAAGGATGAGAGAAATACAATCGTAGATAATGAATAAAACAGGGACCGTGGAATAGAGGTTTAGCAACGTCGTGAATTATCAGGGATGGAGTCGAGGGCAAAGCATCCTAATGAGGAATGATGTTTTTGCACTACCCAATATCGAACGACCGCTCCTCTGAATGCGGATTTGATATTCTTGCATTAAATGGCAAAGCCCAATCTTGTGAATATAACGTTAACTAATTTCATCAATTTCACTATTTAATTCTTATACTTATTCATTACTAGCAAGCTCTGGATATCTAAGCGTTATACCTAGTGATATTAATTCAGCCAGATTTCATTGAATTATACATCTTAACATTTTCCTTGTGTGGGATCTATATTAGGGATGCAAAAATACTTCTAATATAATTTCATGACTCTGGCTACTCCCATAACACACATTTTTCTTAAGTATTGTAATAAATTCAATATTGTCATCTTGTGAAAAAGAGCAAAAAACATCTAATTTTTGTGCACAAAATACGGTTTGCTCAATTTTTACTTCAATTAAATGGTTTCTGTATGAGCAAAATATAGAATATAATTACTGAATCCAAATTATTGACATTTGAAGAAGCAACAAGCAAAATTTTGAAGAATTTGAGTTCGATGTGTATTTCCAATAGTTATATTTGAAATGTGAGTTTCGGCGTAATAACTTGGGAATTGTTTTGCTGAGAGCATTGCTCATTATATGACTGGCCTGGACGCTTTATCGGAGAAACGGGGGTAAGTAAGCCCCGCGATTACTAGAATCACACTAACATCTGTGTTTAGGGCTAACGTTATCTTACCCTAGACTAAGTCATCGCTTAGAAATTTATGTGCTGACGTCCAGCGCAAGTAAGACAGGTCGTGGAAGTGTGTAAACCATATATATCTGAATTTACATCTCATCGCCAAGATGCCCACACATTTGAGCAAAACACGCAAGCAGTAGGTGTTTCCTCGTCATCTCAAAATAGTTCCTCAGCTACACTTGCATGGATAGGCGCGTTCGAACTGTTGCAAAATTCTGTCGATAGTTATCAGTATAATGCAATATCAATTGCACATCCGCCGCTTCTGAAAATTCCGAAATAAATAATTCAAGGAGACTGGCTGACCAGAAAATATAGTCGCGGCCATGTATCTGCCGGTTACGGTAGAGTAGGAAAGCACCGCAAGCATCCCGGTGGACGAGGTCTTGCCGGAGGTCAACATCACCACAGAATCAACATGGACAAATACCATCCTGGTTACTTCGGTAAGGTTGGTATGCGGTACTTTCACAAACAAGGAAATCACTTCTGGAAACCCGTAGTAAACTTAGACAAGGTATGAACCACCCTACATTCCTATCTTACATGGTGGTAAAACGTATGCTTACAATATTGCATCAGCTTTGGTCCCTTATCCCCGCTGATAAGCGCGAAAACTACCTTAATTCGACTGACAAAGATGTCGTACCTGTTCTCGACTTACTCCCTCTTGGTTACTCAAAAGTTCTCGGCAAGGGACGTATTCCAAAAGTGCCTATTGTTGTTCGTGCGCGTTGGTTCAGCAAGGAAGCAGAGCGAAAGATTACTGAAGCCGGTGGTGTGGTCGAATTAGTTGCGTAGAATATGTTTTACGGAATCCTGCTTGCTCAAGTGAAAACTCTTATTGAATCTATTAGTTCATGATGTGACGGCCTGGTTTATACCCTCTAGATTTAATAAACAGAATCAGATAAATATCTGGGAGAGAGTTATCTTTGTCGCTAATATTGAAGCACTTTGACGTTCTCCGTAGCTCAGGAGGCAATGTTCTTTCTAGCTCCAGTAGAAAATTCCGAACAGATCTAAGCTCACATCCATTTATTTCCTAGGATAAGTTTTGAGGTTAGGTAGTAGCAAGTAAATGAACTGCTTTCTGACTGTACTATAACATTTGTAAATAAATCCAAAAGTATCTACCTCTACTCCCAATCCTTGTATGGGTATAGAATATCTATTCTTCTTCATCCGGTACCGGTGATAATCACTGTTCACAGTGTGTGAATGTGTGTGCAATTTAATCGAGATCCTTTCTCACCTCGAGACTATCGTGCAAAGCAATCTCTACGTACTTTCCATCAAACTCGATAACGTGAAAAAAAGCGCTACTTTTTCAAATTCAATCATAGTCTTGCGCAGAAGGCTATTTCCGAAGATACGGCATGATCGCCTGGATTATGTGACACGAAATATAACAATAAAGGATTAATGTTGGAGTGCCCAAATTTAAGATTTAAGGACGTTTACATCAATGGATAAACGGTGTATGCGCAGACCTTTACGAAAGATAGAAAATAAACTCCTGTGTGAAGAAATTGCCCCCTGGCGCAATACCATCTTGCGGCACCTGAACTCAGGATATTTTTCCAGTAGAGTCTGAGTCGTCAGGACATCTGCTCCACCCAAGACGAAATGCCATCTGAAGCCACAAGTTTCGCAGTGATTTTGGGCATGGTGGAAGCTTTCTGAGAATTCTTGAGGTTTTAAGGTGTGCAGGATTATATCCGAATCGAATCAACCAATTCATCCACTTCGGGTCTTCTATCTTTGGCCATGAGCGGGATTTTGCCGATGAATAAGCACTACTGGCATCATCTTTTGTCTCAGCTTTAGTTTACTAGATGTAATAGTTTGGGCCAATAATCAGTTCTCTGTCCTCGTACACCTGTTCAGCAGGATTTGCTTGATCATTAAGTTTTTTTTGATTGGGAATACCGTACAAAAAATCGATTGAGAAAGCTCAACAAAAATATGTGAGAATATGGGGAAAGAAATGTTCTGTCAATTTCGGCAGGTTCTGATTCTACAAACAATACAACCAAAGTAACATTCGCGGCAGTCTATATATTTCAAAATACACTCTAGTAGATGAGTTGCTCTGAGTTCGAAAGCTTTCACAGGAGTACCAGCCCCAATAGGCAAATATTCTAAATTACTTGCTCTTATATAAAGAGATCAAAGAATGATTCTTTTAATGATGAGCATAGGACAAGCGTTAATCAACGATGGATCAAATCATAATTATAAGTGTTGCTTGCCCCCTCGGATATTATTGTTCAGTTTCAGTTTCAGTCTCATTATCATTATTTTGTTTACAGCCCCTTCCAGATTAAACGAATAAAGTGTTATAGAGGTGCATGTATTACATACGTTAACAATATCCTTAAGAATAACCAATGTAGACCTCAGGCGCCGGAAAAGATACCGTCCAAGAATTTAAACTGAAAATTGGGCACGGAAGGAGACTTCTTGGCTCCTTCGTTTTATTTTCAGGGCTATAGTCTTACTTTAAAAAATCGTGTTTCAGTGCTTCGTCAGCGCTGATTCTCTTGACCGGATCTAATTCTAGACACCGTTCTAAGAATTCAAGAGCCAGCAATTCTTCACCGGTAAGCGGATCTTCATTCGTTCGATCATCAAATTGGTTGCGGCTTGTACTCCAGAGGATAACTTCCTCAAGAGAGAAACCTTGAGAACCAATGGTGGGGATATTAGTCTGTAACATGGCCCCATGAAGTAACGCACAACTTTTCATGCGTTTGATTCCGAATATGGTGGTAATCTCGATCAGGGCCTCGACATCATCGGCGCTATTGAAGAAAGGAAAACGACGAGAAAGGATGGTGAGAAGAATAACACCGGCCGACCAGATGTCTATCTTCGTCGTCTGAGCCGTACATTTAAGTAGGACTTCCGGGGCACGGAATCCTCTTGTACCAGCACGATTTGCTCTCCTAGAGGGTCGTTGGTCATTTTTTAAATAACCGTTCACAGGTGCACTAAGAGAGGTTGCTAAGCCGATAGTGAATCTACGGCGACGTTCGGTGGGTGACTCCATACAAAGACATGGTCTTGAGTCTGTCCCTTCTCGTTCGGCCAGGCCAAAATCAACCAGAACCCCTCGTTTTTTGTTAAGTTCATATAAAAAGTTGGTGGGTTTAATATCTCGATGTATTATCTTTTTCGCGTGCACCGCTGACAGGGCTGTGAAGAGTGATCGAAAATATATTTGAGTGTCGGGAATTGTCATATCACGGTAGTAGTTGCGGAAATCTGTGTGCTCAAAGTAAGGAAGAACAGCAACTACTTGATCTGTATGTCTGAACGCGGTAATCAGGGGGCATACGAATTTACAGTTGCGCAGGTCAGCGAGGAGTTGAAGTTCGTTTAAGATACGACTTGGACTGCTAGTAACATAAATTTTCTTTATAGCTACGTACTTCGGTTTTCTCTGTCGTGAAAGACTGTAGCAGTTGCTTATGGCCCCTGATGACAATCGGCGTCTCTTCTTCGAGGAAGATGATGGATCTGATTTTTCTTTCTCATCCATATCCCAAGGATTTTCGTATTTATCATAAAGAAGATCTTCTGCTTTGTAGACTGTAGAGAAAGTACCTGTGCCAAGTCAACTAAATTACACAAGACTGATAATCCTGTATTACCTTCTCCAATGCGATCGAGCAAACGAAAGCGTTCTGAAATTCCAGTGAATGACTGTTGAAACTTATCCATTTCATCCTGGATAGCCGGATCCATGGTCCCTGAGACTTTATCGGACTCTGAGTCTTGTGTCTCTCCCTCATATACATCATCTTCAGATTCGTCTTCGGCATAATCCTCTTGCGACTGACTATTTAACATATCATATTCTGGTACCCACAACGGATTTTGTAACTTATTGACATCTTGAGGGTCGGATAAAGCCATTTAATAGATTTTTCTCATGATTAAATAACTTGTGGTCAATGTCGGTATTGCTGTGGTTGGTTTCTTAGTGTTAGCATCACCTAGACAACTGATATCAATAATGGCATCCCACCTCTGTCGCGTCGCGGTGCGAGTCTATATCTAACAACATTACCACCTCCAACGATAGCAATGGCTACAATCGACTTTGATATAAACGATGCACTCAAACATTATATGAGTGATCCCTCTTCTATCCCAACTCCTGAAGCTGAATCCAGCCTTATCGAGTGTGAAAACTTTCCAGAATCTCTTACAAACTCTTTGATTGATTCAATCTTAAATCCTATTGTTGATTCCGTTGTTGGAAGCCCTGATGCAATTCTCAAGAGCTCTTTTTTTGACTCTTTACAATTTCTTTTAAAGTGTGCACCCATTTCCCTTATACCCCATCTTAATTACCCCGCATTACCAGATTCTAAACTTTTTGAAATTTCTAGATTATCCAGTGTTTTACCTACTCGTGCATTGAGCACAATTTTCGATCTTATCGTATCAGGGCTCTCTACTGAAGCTGATATTATATATAATGACCTTGAAAGTGACGAACAAGAGCTCACAGCTCATCACAAACAGTTGCTGGAAGTATTTGGCTTTCTATTACAATGGACCGTCTCGGCTGTTGAAACGAAGGCAGCAGAGAGAACTGCGACAACATTAGGGGTGAGAGTTCGGGGAAAATCTGCGAAGCCTAAAGCGGGCGCAAAAGATAAAGACAGCAATTGGGATCCTGCAGCTCAGTTACAGATAGCCTTGGAAACTATCTACAAAATATTCAAGCTCAAACTCTCTAAAATATTTCTAACTACATCAGAACGAGATACTTTCATCGGCTTGTTAACGCGGCCAGTATACATGGTGTTGGAAAGCGAACCGAGGGTTAAGAGCACTGCAATTCGTATGCATGCCTTCAAAGTATTATGCATAGCAGTAAAACACCATGGTCATGGATATGGTAATATCTCATTGATGGAATTACAAATATTAGATTACTACTGACGAACCTTAGCCGCTCAAATATCAATCATACAAAACTTGACATATTTTGAGCACCTCGCAGAACCAATGGCTGAGTTTCTACATATACTTTCAGAACAGTTTGACTATCCACAACTTAGCGATGAAGTTCTCCGGGAGCTTAGTAATAAAGAATTCAATAGTAATGATACAAAGGGCCCAAAGTCGGTTTCATCATTTATCGTTAAGCTCTCTGAGTTAGCACCTCGACTCGTCAATAAACAAATGACGTTATTGGCGAAACACTTGGATAGCGAATCATATGCTCTACGATGTGCTCTCATAGAAGTATGTGGTAATTTGATAACAGATTTAAGTAGACAAGAAGAACGTAGTGAAAACTACAAGTCTCAAATGAACGCATTTTTTGATGTACTAGAAGAAAGGTTTTTAGATTTGAATCCTTATTGTCGATGCCGGACAATTCAAGTTTACATTAAGCTTTGTGACCTTGAGCAGAAGTTTCCTAAGCGCCGACAGAGAGTTACAGAACTGGCAGTTCAAAGTCTGGGTGATAAAAGCAGCAATGTTAGGCGAAATGCTATCAAGCTTCTTCGATCGCTCATAAAGACTCATCCTTTCAGCGTCATGCATGGGTCTCAACTCTCATTCAAGGAATGGACCGCTCGTCTTGAAGCTGTCGAGGCCGAATTAATGGCTATCAAGTTTAAAACAAGTATTCCGGGTCTTGAAGAAAAAGAATCAGTTGATGCAGAGCTACTTGACGAAGCTACTCTTGTCGAGTCCGAGTCACCCCAAAAGACGATGAGCGATGAAGATAAAATTGCTGCGATTGAAAAATCTAAAGAGGAAGCTGCTATCGCTGAAACTATCCAAAAGCTTACGTTAACACAAAGATATTACACTGAGGCGCTGAAGTTTATCAAATCTTTACATGAAGCAACTCCTATTATATGCCAACTTTTAGGATCGAAAAATAAAAGTGAAATAATTGAGGCCATGGATTACTTTGAGATTGGTGATGCCTACAATATTGAGCAGAATAAGCTTGGAATTCGTCGAATGCTCCGACTAATTTGGACGAAAGGAAATAGTGATGAAGGAAAAGCAGTACAGAATCATCTTATCGAATGTTATAAGCGATTGTTCTTCGAGGCTCCTGATTTTTATAATGCTAATGATGCCGCAAACTATATTGCGCGGAATATGATCAGTCTAACGTTTGGAGCGACACCAGCCGAACTAACATGCCTTGAACAACTTCTCAGTAACATGATAACGTCAAACCATATATCAGAACTTGTAGTTAAAAAACTATGGCAGGTCTATGGAATTCAAAAAAGAGATATTTCAAAAAGTCAACGGAGGGGCTCTATTATTATTCTCGGTATGCTTGCCACAGCAAAACCAGAAATTGTAGTTGGAGAAATGGGTACATTACTACAAATAGGTCTTGGAAATCTAGGTCGATCCGATTTTCAACTCGCTAAATATACGTGCCTCGCTCTTAGCAGAATTAATCCTACAGGAAGACAAGTGAAAGAAACTCAGTTTCAATTCTCAAAACTTCCGAATGATCATGTAATTCTTTCTAAACTCGCGGAAATAGTTGAAATTGAGTCTGATAAGGAGGAGTGGTACGGTGTTGCTGAGCAAGCCATTGGTGCCATTTATACCTTAGCTAAACATCCTGATACTTTATGCTCTGGTATTTTACGGAGAAAAACTAGGAGTGTTTTTCAACAGCATGAGGACAAGAGCTTTGAATCAGAGCCTAAAATAGAAGAAAAAAATCCATTGACTTCACTATCACGTTCATCGCCAGATATTAAGCCAGAAAAAAATATGATAGGCAAAGCAAAAGGATCTATAGCACTCTCGCAGCTTCTATTCATAGTTGGCCATATAGCAATCAAACAGATTGTCCATCTAGAACTCTGTGAGCTTAACTTCAAACGAAGGAAAACAGAAGTTGAAAAGAATAAATCTACAGAAAATTCATCTGCTCAGGCGTCGAAAGATGCTGAGGATGATCTAGATATGATTGGTGGTACTACTGAAGATGACTTTACGGAAGCGATTGCTCACATCCGTGAACGAGAATTACTCTACAGTGAAAAATCATTACTGTCAAACTTTGGACCTCTGGTATCTGAGATCTGTTCCAATAATACCACCTATGAAAATCAAACCCTTCAAGCAGCAGCAACCCTTTGTATGGCAAAACTTATGTGCGTCAGCTCTGAATATTGTGAGGCGAACTTACCACTACTCATAACCATTCTCGAACGTTCTAAAGATCCAATTATTCGTTCTAATATCGTGGTTGCTTTGGGTGACATAGCTGTCTGCTTTAATCATCTTATTGATGAAAATACAGATTTTGTGTACCGTAGACTGAATGATAAAGATGCAAGTGTTAAGAGGACTTGCCTGATGACTCTCACTTTTTTAATATTGGCTGGACAAGTTAAGGTTAAGGGGCAGCTTGGCGAAATGGCAAAATGTCTTGAAGATGAAGACAAAAGGATTGCTGACATGAGTCGCATGTTCTTTACAGAGCTCAGCACCAAGGATAATGCTGTGTACAATCATTTTATTGATATGTTCAGCTTGCTTAGTGCGGAGAAAGAGCTGGAGGAAGATGCGATGCGCAGAATCATTAAGTTCCTGACTGGTTTTATTGAGAAGGTTACTTATGTATCGCTCCATCACCCTTAAATTTGTTGCAACTAATCAATGTGCTTAGGATAAACATGCTAAACAGCTAGCGGATAAACTTGCCACCAGGTTAGCAAGATGTGAGACAGAAAGGCAATGGAATGACGTTGCATACGCTTTGAGCCTATTGCAACATAAAAGCGAAGAAATAACAAAAATCGTCTCGGAAGGTTATCACGATGTTAAGGTAAATGCGTGAGACATGTGGTAGAGGCGTTCTCTGGTAAGGAATTCTATAGATGGCGGAGGGGCAGGTACGGGAGGGTAATGAAATCGTTTTAGGAAACTTAAATTATGAGGAATATAGCGGGCGTCGTCTTAGACATGTTGTTTGAAACTGGGCAAACAAATAGCTTTGAAATGATTCCTGAAGTGATAAATAAATCAGCCTGTGACTGTGTAAGTCACATAATACTAGATCTTGAAAAGAGACTTTGCACTTGTGTCTTTATGACTGCCCTCAACAAACGAAACCTTGACTTGATCTCTAAATTTATTTAACATTATCTCAACCAATGTTGGCTTTTTCAAAAAATGGAAGCACGTGTAACCTGAGTCAAAGAGGAAAATAAATAATAGCCAACTCGAAATGTTGCTGCACAGGTCGAAATCTTTACATTTGCTTTCTCACTACCTGCCTTGCATCCTAG
Source organism: Podosphaera leucotricha (assembly GCA_013170925.1). Taxonomy (NCBI): domain Eukaryota; kingdom Fungi; phylum Ascomycota; class Leotiomycetes; order Helotiales; family Erysiphaceae; genus Podosphaera; species Podosphaera leucotricha. The sequence continues at coordinate 2,409 of JAATOF010002676.1, read as the reverse complement.
CCTAAACCGTAAGTATCTAATCAAGGGAACATGGAAAAATGCTGAATAAGATCTGCTCTACTTTATTCTGTGACCAAGTAGAAGCAGCGGTCGCCTTGTCTCAAGCGGGATAGGTAGGTATTTGAGCCTTTCGAGCTCTACCTAGATGACCAGCCCGGACGACTCACTGCTAAGCCATGCAACCAGTAGCGAATCTCACGTTTCACTCGCGATGCCGTCGTAGAAGCACTTGCGGTAAAATGACATCGGGAGATCATCACTCTGATGATAAGTCGTCGGTCGTATGTCCCTTGATGCACCAAGCAGTCCTCCCGAATATCCATCTGTGATCACTCTTACGCGTTGGCCATGCTCAGCGAGAAGAGTTGACGGTCGGACTACAATCAAAAGCATGGCCTGGCATGGCATGACCTGAGACTCTATAATCTTCGGTTCCTCGCCATATTCTTTGACTGACCTCTCGTTGTCCGGGCGTTAGATGTTGACTGTTCTCCCCCAACGACACATATTAATGCACCTACGCGTGAGATCCACTCCGAAGAGGGTTGCAGGTCGCGCGAGTCTGGCATGGGAAATGTGCGATGCCGTTGAAAAGAATTCTATTGCGCATTGCGCATCACGGTGACACTGAGCATATGTGGTAACATTTAGCACGTTGGTTCGCAGGTAAAGCCCTGCTTCAGTCATGTTACCCAACAATTCTGTCGTCGAAAAGAATAAATTGACTCAGCATAATGGCGCGTGCATTTAATCATTTCGGACTCGAGATCCTTACCGTGCGACGCACGACTCGAAGCTTGTGACCGCTAGATCGGGGCCCTGGCAATCATGCTAAACCATTTATCTCCCGACTAACATCAGTTGTCTTTCAGAGACACGTTAAAAGAGCGAAGCGCCGTCGTGGGCATCTAGCTGGACGCTCAGTCTGATACGTCGTCTCATGTTCCAAGCGGGTTGCTCATTATATCGCTTCCAAAGTCTTTTGCTGGTCGTTTGGGACACGTGGAAGCGATTAGAACTTTTACGCGGGAAGTCAAACCCCGGATTGAGAGGTTTTCAATCATACAGCAAGCTCCTAGCTTCTCTCAATGGATCATGAGTTCACGACGAACACGAGCCCGGGACGGTTAGGAGAATTCCCATGCCAAAGAGATATTGCCGGTGATCTTTGACAAGCTAAGTGATTAAGACTTCGTCAAGTTATATAGACTTGAAGGAAATCTACCCATGGATTGTTTGAATCTTCCGATGGTTTGCTTTTGATGCAGAATTTCAGCTCTCTAGACTGGCCGCTATCGAGGATGCAGGAAGATATCGATGTTGTGGTCATCCCAAACTATTGTCACCATCTCGCTTTGTAGACGAAGCTCTGCAAAAGTTGATGGGTCACAGAGCGCATGCTTGCGACTGAGGCTTTGGGTTTCTCCTTGGGACAATAATGTGTCGAGCAGCACTGGCATGACCTGAAGGCCTGTGTAAGACTTTTGATTCAATCCGTCGATTATTAAATAGTTGTAATGACGTTGTAAGCTAGATTGCTCCTTACCTGGTCGCCTCGTCCGAATCAACACCAAAAATTATTCTGAGTGATTAACACTGAGATTTATAAAATCTTCTAAAAGACGACTTGCTACATTTTTTGCACACATTTCTAGTTTTTTTTTCTGATACTTGAGCTTAAGCTACAACAGTGCCTTCCTGAATCGAACTTATGTCCAAGGTAGCTCTGATCTCTCTCATTCCTGTAATTCGAGAATTTGTGTCAAATAAAATCTCTTTCTTGTTTAATGGTCTTCTGATTCCACATTACTAGTCCTGAGACTAAGTATTTCAACTTGCTGATGCACACTGGTGGCTGAAAGTTGGACCGATACGTTTACCTGCTTTTCACTTCTTCGAACTATGACGAGGAGAGGCTCTTGGAAGGGTTCCACGGAACTAGACCCGGTGCTTTTTGTCCATTTCTAATAATTCAACTCGATAACCTTTCGCTGCTTGATAAATTATGGCATTCGATAATTGACGGGGCTACCTCATCAAAAGATGCAATTTTATCGTTTTTGCTTAAAGAGGGTAGGCGGTCTAGATAATGCCGCGTTTATTTGCGTCAACGTGTGTCGTGTATTTAACTGTAGATGTCGTAACGAGATAAGATAGAGAGCATCCATCAATCGAATATCACTGATTACCGTTTCAAAAATTTCAGTGGCGATTTTTGTAAGAGAAAAAAAGACAAATCAAGGTATTGGAAAATATACGACGAGTGGGGTAGAAGGAAAAGAGGAATAATATTGGAGAATGAAGTGCAGAGCAAGTCTCAATGTGTCATAGTTACGTAAGTCATGTTTGACTAGGTACTAATTAGGCGAGGCGATGAAGATTATAAAGTTAAGGTAACGCGACGCGTCT
>JAATOF010002659.1:0-18368 GCA_013170925.1 Podosphaera leucotricha | reverse complement strand
TTTTTACGACCAAGGCATCCGGAATGGGCATGGGCTTACCGATCTCGAAATCGATCATAGAAGCGCATGGGGGCATGGTGGGCGTGTGGACAAATGCACCCGAACCCGGGCTGACGTTCTTCATGGAGCTGCCGGCTCGCAATGGAGGTAGCGGTGAGAGCTAACGAATGGGTTTTTGTTGTCGATGACGATCAGGCAGCACGGGAGTCGTTGGAATATCTGCTTACTTCTGTTGGCTACCGCGTATCGACCTTCAACTCCGCAAACGAATTTCTGACGTCTTACGACGATCGGCTCGGATGCGTCATCCTTGATGTCCGCATGCCCGGCATGAGCGGCCTCCAGCTTCAGCTCGAGCTCCAAAAGCGGAATTCTCCACTTTCCAGCATCGTCGTAACCGGTCATGGAGATGTCCCGATGGCCGTCAATGCCATGCGTCAGGGAGCGGTCGATTTTTTACAGAAACCGTTCAACGATCAGGTTCTTCTGGAGCGGACCGAAGAGGCATTGGCGCGAGCGAGGGGTCTTTATCATGCTGAGGTGGCGCGTTCGGAAGTCGATCAGAGCTTCAACAGACTCACATGCCGGGAGCGGGAGGTCGCATGGCTCATCTTCGCGGGTATGCCCAATAAGCGTATTGCCACCGAGCTGTCTCTGAGCTGCAAGACGGTGGAAGTGCATCGTGCCAATGTCATGGCCAAAATGGCCGCCCATTCGGTCGTAGATTTGGTCCAGAAGCTTAGCGTTCTGGTCACGCCGAAGCCATGTTGAAGATTATTACGCCAATCGGTTGAAGTTGGACGTGTTCCCAGCCAGCCCTTCTTGGCGGAAAGCGGCGCTGGGGCTCCGGCTTCGCACGCCTGCGAATTTTCTGTTCGCCGTGCTATAGGGAAAGTCCTTAGGTGAGCAAGGTAAGCCCCTAATTGAGGGCGCTTAGAGCAGCGCGTAGCCTTCCCTTCACAAAAAACACAAATGAAGGAAGGGAACGTTCATGTCTAACGAGCACATCAAGAACACGCTCACGGCTGCAATCGGCAATATCAAAGAGAATCCAGCGGGTGCGAAAGTTGTCTTCCGTGCATCGACAAGGCTCGGGCAGGGCATGCACTGTTTCGGTAAAGTGCGTGATTTTGAGGAAATGAGCATTGATGAGCCGGCAGACCTGGGTGGAACCGATCATGGCCCCAATCCCGTCGAGCTCGTGCTTGTTGCGCTCGGCACCTGCCAGGAAATCGTCTATCGGGCCTACGCTGCGGTGCTGGGGATTGAACTCGAAAGCGTGAAGTGCGATCTGCGCGGGTACCTGGATCTGCGCGGACTGTTTGGCATGCAGGAAGGTATTCCGGCGGGGTTTCAGAAGATTGTCTTCGAAACCGAGATCAAAAGTTCCGCGAGCCGAGAGGAGCTGCAGAAGCTGGCACGAATTGTTGAATCGCATTGCCCGGTGCTCAACACGCTTCAGATGCCGGTCGAGGTGTCTGGCGATGTCGTCATCAATGGCCAGCGGATGGAACTCGAGGCGACTGCGTAACCATGCACCACATTGCAATACTCGGGGGCGGGCCGGCCGGATACGTGGCCGCCTCCCATGCAGCGGCGCATGGGGCTCGTGTGACGCTGATTGATCCGAAACCTCTCGGCGGAACGTGTCTCAACAAGGGGTGCGTTCCAACCAAGGTGCTCGTGGAAAGTTGCAACTTGCTGGAGAAGGCGAGGAACGCAAACGCGTTCGGACTGCAACTGCAAGGGGCTGTGTCGGCGGACTGGGCAGCGATAAGCCGCCGGTCTGCCGACATCATCGGAACGCTCGGCCAGGGAATCGAGCGTCTTATGGAAGACCGCAGAGTCGTGTGCCTGCGCGGCTACGGTCGGTTCGTAGATGCCAAGACACTCAAAGTGGGCGACGAGGCTGTGCGTGCGGACAGCGTGCTGATCTGCACGGGATCGGTTCCTTCGGCTGAAGCTCACTTCAATGTCGACGGCGAAGTCATCGGGACGTCGGACGATCTGCTTGGTTGGGAAACTCTTCCGAAATCGATTGTCATCGTCGGGTCCGGCATTATTGCGTGTGAGTTCGCCTTCATCCTAGAAAGCATGGGCGTCTCAGTCACCATTCTCGCGAGCGGACCCCGCGTCATGTCGAGCGCTGACAAAGATGTGAGCGCGGTGCTGCAACGCGAGATGCGCAAGCGCAACATCGAGATCGAACTCAACTGCCGGGTGCAGTCTCTGCTGCATACGGCCAATGGCGTTGCGGCGGTCTCGAACGGCAAGATGATCTCGTCTGCCGAGAGAGCGCTGGTGGCGGTTGGACGCGTCGCGAACACGGCAGAACTCGGCTTGTCCGATGCGGGTATTCTCACGAATCGATGGGGAGAAATCGTTGTCGACGAGGTGCTGAAAACCAACGTTGAGGGCATTTACGCGCCAGGTGACGTGAACGGGCGATCGGGATTGGCGCATGCCGCCTCGGCGCAAGCCAAACTGGCAGTGGATCACGCTCTTAAGCGAGACTTCTCCCTCGTCTACGACAGGGCCGTCCCTGTAGCCGTGTTTACGAGCCCGGAAATTGCCTGGGTTGGACGCACGGAGGAGGAGGCGATCTCTGAAGGATTTGAGGTCTCAACCGGCAAGTTCGACCTGCGCGGTCTGGGCAGGGCACATGCGTTGGGCGAGATCTCAGGATTTGCAAAGGCTGTCGTCGATCGGAAATCCGGGGATCTACTGGGTCTCCATATCATCGGCCCACATGCGTCCGAGATGGTGCATGAAGGGGCCATCGTGCTCCAACGCAACGGTAAGGCGACGGATCTTTTTGCAACCGTGCACGCTCATCCCACCATTTCCGAGGGCATCCTGGAAGCGGTGGAAGATGCACTGGGGCAGGCGACGCACAAGTCCCTAACGCCGGGGCGAAAGGAGCACAATGCTCTCTAATACACCTGAGAGTAGACGGTTTCACCGCGATCATCTTTGGGTTTGTCCGTCGGATCAGACTGACGAGGTTTGGGTCGGGATATCGGACTTTGCTCAAAAACAGCTCGGCAAGATCGTGTTTGTCGATCTGCCGAGGATCGGTCATCGGATTTGCCATGGCGAGCCATGTGGAACGGTAGAATCGTCCAAGGTCGTTTCCGAACTCGTTGCGCCCGTAACCGGCGATGTTGTCGAGATCAACGTAACCCTGCGCGGTGCTGCAGGTCTCCTGAACGAGGATTGCTACGGAACAGGCTGGCTTATGCGGATCAAGGTGGCCGATGCAGGGCATCTCGAAGCTCTGCTCCATCATGATGCCTACCTGGATTTAGTTGGTGGCCAGAGCAGGTAAGAGCGCGTTTTCTACGATCACGATGTCACTCAGGCGGCGCGGGCATTCCTGCACCGCCTGTTTTTTTACGACCATTTATTTGTGTAATCTATTTGTGAAATTGTTTTTTCGAATAAATGCTGGATTGATCTATTTCGATATGACTCCGAATATATTGTCCTTGGAAATAGTGTGTCGAATATTCGACTATTTAGGTGGAAATGACCTGGTTTCATTAAGATTTCGTCCGTCCCAAAAGTGTTTCGTGATAATCGCAAAACTACGGTTCCGTTGACTTGGTGAGGCCGACCTGATGGCGGTGCCGGCCAAATTAGGTGATTTCCAAGGGGAGAAATAAGGGATGAAATTTAGGGGCAGGAACGCGCTTTTGGCGACGCTTGTCGCCACCAGTATGGCAGCCAGCGGCGCGAAGGCTGCAGACCTCGGCGGCGATTGTTGCGCAGACCTCGAAGAACGCGTGGCCGAACTCGAGGCTACGACTGCCAGGAAGGGCAATCGGAAAGTGTCGCTGACCATCAGTGGATGGGTGAGCCAGCAGTTGATGTACTTCGACAACGGTGCAGTCGATGATGTTTACGTAACCGATATCGGCTCGACGATTGCTTCTCACGTGAAGTTCTCGGGTAGCGCGCAGATCACCCCTGATGTACTAGCGGGCTATGTTCTGCATCTCGAGACGATGAATTCCGACCCAATCACCGCTGGTAACCCGGCGTGGAGAGCTAACGGGCCCTATGCTTACGGCATTACTAGCGACGACACGTTGCAGAACAATGCTGTCAAAGCGCTCTATTCCTACTGGTTCTTGAAGAGCAAGAGTATGGGCCAGGTGATGGTCGGCCACATTCCGGCAGCGTCTGAGCACGCCGCGATGCTGATTGACGGTTCCGGTTCGCTCCTGCAAGCCAATTGGACGCCTTTGAATGGTCTCGGCATCGCTTTGTCGAAGAACGGCCAGGAGCTGAACCTGGACGCGATGGGCTTTCCAACGCTGGTCCCCAACGTCGGCTTCCCGCTGGGCGCTGCTATGTGGTGCGGTTCGACGTCCCTGCCGACAGGCGGCAACTGCGCTCCTATCCCCATGAATGGCGTGCGTTACGATTCGCCGACCCTCGGCGGGTTCTCAGCCTCGGCTACTTGGGGTGAGGATGACTTCTGGGACGTTGCGCTGCGTTACGCCGGTGAGCACGGTGGCTTCAAAGTTGCGGCGACTGCAACGTACAACTGGAACGGAGATGAGGGTAGCTACACCGGTTTCAACACGGTGACCGGTTTGAGCAACGTCGTGAAGCGCGACGCGAGCTACTTCCAGGTCGGTGCTTATCTGCAGCACGTCTCTTCCGGTCTTTTCCTCTACGGTGCCTACGGCAAGGAGGATAACGACAATGTTCTCGACACTGCGGTAAAGACGGCGAACCAGCCAAGCGGTGATGTCTGGTACGTAAAGGCCGGGCTTCGCAGGAATTGGAACTCGCTTGGCGCGACGGTCCTCTACGGTGAGTACTCAGAGCGGAACGATATGTTCCATCCGGATTTGATCGGGTTTGGCGTTACCGGAAGCAATCTCACGCAGTGGGGCCTCGGCGCTGTGCAGGAGATCGACGCAGCGGCTATGTCGCTGTGGCTGACCTACAAGAATTACGACGCTAGTTTCGAGGGCGCACCTCCTCCGCTGAGTGGCCTTGATGACATCAACGTCGTGGCAGCCGGAGCGATGATAGCCTTCTAAGCGCTTGCGTTATTCCTCTACTTGCACTTTTCACGGCCTATCCCGATTGAACTTAGAGAGAGCTCAAAAGGCTCTCTCTTTTTTATTGAGAACACGGCAGAAGCGGGCTGTTGACCCGGAGCCAGACCCGCTCGGAAAAAGCCAAATGCCTTGGTGTGGCGCTACCGCTCCTTCTCAAAGTGAAATGCGCAGCTCAAAGTACTCATCTTCACTTCCCGCGGCGCGCAACTCTCGAAGAAAAGAGAACTTTCGGTGTCGAGACCCTGTGCTGCGGCCCTGGCCAAAGCGGCTTTTGGACCCAGTATCCGCATTTCCTTGTCCTTGACGCTGACCTCCCGCATCGCGAGCGAGCATAAGTCCGTCGCAGCTCCGGCGGGCCGTTGTGTAGGTGATCCCGGAAGAGGGCGTCGAACATTCCTTTCCTGAGGGCGGAGATCGTGCGCCGGTGACGTCAGATGCAATGCAAGAAGCGGCCTGTGGAGTCAGTTTTACCGCTCAGTCGCTTTTGCATCGCATCCGCTAATTCTGTAAGGCGGATTCGCGCGCTTGCACGTTCGACGTGTCCTCTTGCAGATCTTTCTCATCCCTGTGCGACAAGACCGAAATCATCTCCTCGATCCGCGTAAATTTCTCGCGCGGCTTTCCCGCCTTCTTACCCCGTTCAACCTCAGCTCCATCGATGGCGAGCCAGTCAACGAGCGAAACCACTCGTGCTGACCGGCCCTCGAGAATGGGGAGAAGGCCATCCAAGCCGGGCGCGCGGGCTGGAGAAAACGTGGAGAGATCCTCCAGCAGTACCTGGACGGTCTCTAAGCTATCCGCCCTGTTGGTTCCAATAATGCCGCTCGGACCGCGCTTAAGCCAACCCGTCACGAACAGTCTCGGCAGAACGGTGCCATTGGAATGAATGCGTCCAGCCTTGTTCGGCACAACACCGCGGATGGGATCAAAAGGTAGTCCTGGAATTGCAACACCCTTATAGCCAATGCTCCGAAAGAGCAGACCGCAGGGGAGATCCTCGACGCGTTCGGTCGCGACTGCACTCTGGTTGAAGGGATCTCCGCTTAGCCTATTGCGAACAAGGCGAAGGCTCTCAACACGCTCCTCACCCAGCACCGCAAGAGGACTTGCTAGAAACCGGAAATGAATGTGACGGCTGCTTCCGTCGGGGATATTCGCAGACAGGCTACGAAACACTTCTACATTTTTGTGGGCGACGGTGCTTTTGTTGCTGGCCAGTTCCGAGCTGCATGCCTCTGAAAATTCCAGATGGCCGGATTCGATCGTGGACACAGTGCCCGTGAGACCCGCGATCTCTCGCAGTTCTTTGGTCGTGAACTTTGCCTGCACTGGTCCGCGCCGGCCGATGATATGAACTTCGCGCACTTTACTTTCTGAGAGCGCTTCGAGGGCGTGCTCTGCTATGTCGCTACTCCTGAGCTCGTCGACCGGCCGCATTAGAATACGGCAAATATCCGCGGCTACGTTGCCCTGGCCAACTATGGCTACGACCTCTTGATTGAGATCGAATGTATGATCGCGGTAGTCAGGGTGCCCATTGTACCATCCCACGAACTCCGTGGCGGTATGGCTTCCCCGAAGGTCCTCTCCTGGGATGTCCATCCGTCGATCATTCTGAGCCCCGCAGGCGAAGATAACGGCATGGTATGCATTTTGCAGCTCATCGACGGAAATATCGCGCCCAATGGTGATGTTGCCCACGAGGTTGAAGCGCGGCGAACGGGCGATCGCTTCAAACACGCGAATGGGCTGCTTGAGTTTTTGGTGGTCCGGGGCAACGCCGCTACGCACCAACCCGAAAGGTGTTGGAAGACGTTCGAACATATCGACCTGAACATCCAAGCCAGATCCGAGCAGCGCTTCCGCAGCATAAAAACCGCTTGGGCCGCTGCCGACAATGGCCATCTTGAGGCGTTCGCTATCCTGCATATGCCATCTCCTAAGACATCAAAAACCAAGCTCGGCGCGTCTTGAGGCCGCCGTTGCCAAAGGCTGCTCACGGGCTCGGATAACGGGAAGCTCTGCTGAGCGAGTCGCGTTAATGGCAATCCAGGGTGCCAACTCTTCCGGCATGTCTAAGACATCATAGATCGCATGGACGGGGCAGGCGTCGATGCACGCGCTGCAATCGATGCAGACATCGGGATCGATATACAGCCGCTCTTCATCAGCATGGAAGCATGCGACTGGACAGTGCGATACACAATCGGTGAAGCGGCATCTGCTGCAATTGTCAGTCACGATATGAGGCATGCATCCAATCCTTGGCTGAGAACTTGTTTCCTCGTGGCGCGGCCTCCGATTTGATGCGCGCGCCTCTCCGCTCTTGTTTCAGCATAGGGACGAGCGGCTCGCCGTATGATGTGTGGCGTCCTGGTCGGCGCAAAGATCCAGCGCCGTAAATTGCATGGTACCAATTGATGCGGAGATGCAGCTCGGAGAGGAGTTGTCTAGCTGAAGCTGGCACGGGAATTCGCGTCCCGGACATCAACGCCGTAGGCCTCTCTAAAAGACAGGGGCGCACGCTTGGAGGTGCGCTCCTGCTTCCTGTTACTCATGAGTATGGAAGATTTTGTTCACGATCACCCATTTGCCATCAATCTTCAGGAGATTGAAAACATCGGTGAAGCGGTGCTTCTGCCAGTTGTCGACCTCGACCCGCACGCTCGCAGCTGTGCCGGCCACATCGACCTTAACAACACGGGGCGTCACGTTCGGAGCAGGACCAATGGAATCCGCCCAATCGTATATGAGCTTGATCGGACCTGACACAAGCGTGTCTCCGAGGTAACCGTAGACCGTCGCATTGGCGTGAAATGCAGGCTTCATCGCATCGCCTTTGCCGGCTTTCGCGCCATCGAGATAAGGTTGAATCGCCCTAGTGATGTCGTCGTAATCCTGAGCGGCCGTTTTGCCCATCTGTGCACTCCAATTCTCGCTTTTCACGCACTCATGTGCGGCATGCAAGCAATTAGACCGAGGATCGGCCAGCACATAGATCCAACGCAGAACGCGTCCCTGGTGCCGAGTGCTATTCGCGTTGAGAGGATGCGTTTAAGTATCGAGGCCCTGAAGAGTGACTTTCAATATACGGATAGCCTCTTGGATGCTCGACTCGTCAAGCGAGGAGAACCCGAACACCAACACGTCGTCGTTGGAGTTTTCACAAAAATCAAACGCTGCGCCGCTTCGGAGTGCATACACGCCGACCCCCGCTGACCGTGCAGCAAATTGGATTTTCTGTGCAGAGGGAAAGTACGACGGCAATCGCCAAATGAAATGCAGTCCACATTGCGAGCCGCTGATATCGGCGCCGCGAAAGTTGGATCGAAGCTCGTTCTCGAGGCGGTCCCGTCTCGCTTTGTAAAGTTGTCGGAGCTTTCGGAGATGCCGCTCGAAATGCCCCTCTGTCAGGAAGTCCGTGAGCACGGCTTGCTCAAGCCAGGAGTGCCCATTACTCATCTGCGCCTTGAGGAGTCGGGCTTCGTCCCAGTAAAGTCGTGGAACCCCCGCGTATCCAATTCGAATGCCGGCACCAATCGACTTCGAAAACGTGCCCATGTAAAACACGCGCCTGCAGCGGCCTAGCCCCGCAAGAGAAGTAATGGGCGGCCCGTCGTATCGGAAATCGCTGTCGTAGTCGTCCTCGACGATGTAGCTGTCGGTCTCCTCGGCCCAACGAAGCAACGCCAAGCGGCGGCCGAGCGGCATCGTGGCACCGGTCGGAAATTGATGCGAAGGCGTAACGTACAAAAGGTTGCGAGGACTCGTGGGGAGCTGCTCGAGTTTTATACCTTCCTCGTCAACGGGGACCGGAACGATGGGTTTTCCTGTGCTCTTAAAGAGCATCGCAGCGCCGAGATAGCACGGATTCTCGATGCAAAGCTGCGCGATGTCCGGCCCGACAAGTTTGCAAATCAGATTGAGTGCGTCCTGACCTCCGGTGGTGACGATGATTTCGTCATGTGTGATAGCCATGCCGCGAGCTCGGCCCAGATGCGCGGCAATAGCTTCTCTCAGCTCAGGAAGGCCGGCGGGGTCGCAGTAATCGGTCAGAAACCGTGACGCGTCCTGGGTCAATCGGCGATTTATCAAGCGTCGCCAAATCCTGAGTGGGAAAGCACCCGGATCGGAACGACCCACCCAGAAATCATAGCGAGGCCGATTGTTTCCGCCCCCCGGGGATCCAGCAAAGCACAACAGCGGATCGCCATTTTCCGGAAGAGGTCCATTGGACCGTGCGGGAGCGCTGCGTACGGATAGCATGTCATCCGGAAGCGTGGAGCTGACGAAGGTTCCGGCCGTTCCACGAGATTCGATGTATCCCTCCGCCGCCAGGCGATCGTAAGCCAAAGTCGCCGTGTTGCGAGAGATTGAGTACCGTTCGGATAGAAGGCGGCTGGCAGGCAGCGCCATGCCTGGCTTAAGGAGGCCGTCCAGGATCATCTGGCGGATCTGCTCAAAAATCTGGACTTGCAGAGTTCGATCTAGATCGGGCGTTAGATGCAGGGGAAGTTCCAAGTAACCCTCATCGGACAACTGCACGACACGAACCTTGGCACCAAACATAGCCCATTTCAGCGCCTCTCCTAAGTGCCAAATCGTGCATCTGCGATAGTGCCAAGGCGCGGAATTTTGGATGGCCTCAGGCGCACACACGACCTTGGATCTACACGCCACACGGAATTCCGTCAGTGTTGACGCATGTCAACGAGGCGGCGGATTTTGCCAAAAAGAGCGAAAAATTCAGGAGGAGTCCATGAACGAGCAAGTCGCAACCGAGAAGTTCTTTGGTGGGTGCCCCCACGATTGCCCAGATACTTGCTCCATGGTGTTCGAGGTTGACAAGCAGGGCGTTCTGCTACGCGTCCGGGGAAATCCGGACCATCCGATCACTCGGGGTGGCTTGTGCGTAAAGCTGAAGGACTACGAGAAACGCCACTACCATCCCGACCGCTTGCTCTATCCCTTGCGGCGCGTTGGCCCGAAGGGAACCAAGCAATTCGAGAGGATAACCTGGGACGAAGCGCTGGATGAAATTGCGACGCGTTGGAAAGACATCATTACGAACTACGGCTCGCAGGCCATCATACCTTACAGCTATCTCGGGCATCAGGGTCTCGTGCATGGCTTGAACGGCGGAGACGCGTTCTTCAACAGGCTGGGTGCGACTGTCTGCGAGCGCACGTTCTGTGGCGAAGGTTCCTGCACCGCTTGGCTCCTGACGCTCGGACCAACCGCTGGTCTCGATCCGGAAAGCTACACCCATTCCAAGTACATTGTGATCTGGGCCTGCAACAGCGTCAGCACCAACCTGCATCATTGGGCGATTGTGCAAGAGGCCCAGGCCAAAGGCGCAAAGGTCGTTGTCATCGACGCCTATGCGTCCAGAACCGCAAAGGGTGCCGACTGGCACATTTGTCCAAAGCCCGGAACGGATGGCGCGCTCGCGATGGCGGTAATCCACTCCATCATCGAGCAAGGGCTGGTGGACCAGGACTACGTTGACAACTACACACTGGGTTTTCCGGAGCTCAAAGAGCGGGCCAAGTCGCGTACCCCGGAATGGGCCGAGGCGATAACGGGCGTTCCCGCCGCGGATATCCGGAAACTGGCCTACGAACTTGCCACCGCGCAACCAGCCGCGATCCGCATGGGGGTCGCGCTCGAACGGCACTACGGAGGAGGTCAGACAATCCGCGCCGTTTCCTGCATCCCCGCCCTGACCGGCGCGTGGCGTCATGTCGGCGGTGGCGTCACTCAATTCCCGGTCTGGGAGCACCCCTACAAGTTCGACGTCATCTGCCGCCCTGACCTCATTCCGGAGGGTACGCGCGTCGTCAACAACCTACAGATTGGACGCGCGCTGATCGGCGAAATGAAGCTCGACCCGCCAATCATGTCGATGATGTGCTGGAACTCGAACCCCGTCACGCAGGCCCCCGAGACCGACAAAATTGTTCAAGGTCTGATGCGAGAGGATCTGTTCCTCGTTTCTGCCGAGCACTTTATCTCGGACACTGCCTCCTACGCCGATATCGTTTTGCCGGCCTCAATGGGAGCGGAGATGGAGGACATGATCCTCTCATGGGGGCACCTCCATCTGACGTACAATACCAAGTGCGCCGTCTCGCCGGGCGAGGCCATACCAAACAATGAAATCTTCCGCAGGCTTGCCGCGCGCTTCGGTTTCGAGGAGGATAACTTCAAATGGTCCGACACTGAATGCTTGCAGCACTATGTCGATTGGGACTCTCCCGCCTGCGAAGGGATAACTCTCGACTACCTAAAATCGCACGGCTTTGCGCGGCTCAAGGTGGGGACAAAAGACGATCGCGCACGTCATCGAGAGGGCAATTTTCCAACTCCCTCAGGGAAATGCGAATTCCTGGTCGAAGGCGCCAAGAACTTCGTCGCTGGGCCTTTCAGACAAATGTATGAAGGCTTCCAACCGGGCGAGGATCTCGATCCACTTCCCGACTACGTGCCGGGCAGGGAATCACCCGCAACCAATCCTGAGCTCGCAAAGAGGTACCCGCTCAACATTGTTTCTCCGAAGAGCCATGGCTTCCTCAACTCCTGCTATGCCAACATGGACAAGAAAATCAGGGCACAGGGAGAGCAGTTTGTCATGATCAACGCGGCTGATGCCTCAGCTCGCGGCATCATTGACGGCGATCGGGTGCAGGTGTCGAACAGCCGCGGGGCCTTCAAGGGCGTCGCGCGCATAACAAGCGATGTCAATCCTGGTATCGTGGTCGCGACCCTCGGATACTGGCGTCAGCTCAACGATGGAACCGTGAACAGCATCAGCTCGGCGGAATTCACAGACATGGGGCATGCCCCATCGTTCTCCGACAACCTCGTCGAAGTAGCCCTGGCAAATTAGGACACTGTGTATCCCCCGCGGGTACGGCTCGCGGGGGGAGTTGCCTCGCCACGACGTCTCGCCATTGGCGCCGGTCCATGCTCCGAGTTCTCGCTTGCGCTCGGATAAAGGTGATCGAATATCCAGATGAGCTACTGGCGCGCGTACTGCCAGGGAGACACAAGACGATGCCTCACTCGCACGCCTTCCCGCAGCGCAATCCCTGTTTGAGGAGCGAGAGGAATATTGTCCACTTCAAACCAATGGAACAGGAGGGGTAGGCGGGGGTGGCGGCCGGGGGACCCTTCGGGCCTGGACCTCGTCGAGCAAGGCGGAAACGGAACCCGACGGACCTTGATCCGGCCGCTGCCCACTGCCAGATTAGGTGCTCGACCAGCAAGGAGACGAGACGCTTGAACACGACCTGCCCCGTTCTTACGCCTGCGGAGAAACAGTTTACGGAAATACAGGGCCGGGTGGAGCAGGCCATGATGGCCACGATCCGCGCGGCGCTCCGGACGGCCAGCGAACAGGCGGCCGAGGAGTTGAGGGCCGCCGATCTCGACGAGCCACCACCGGCCTACGAGTACTTTGTCTCCCACGCGCACCAGCAGCTGTTCCTGCTCCTGTGCGGCGCGGACCCCGAGACCTTCGAAGGCGGCGATACCGAGACCGCCACCTTTGTGATCCGAAATGCGCAGAACATCCGCGACCACTACTGGGCCAAGGATCGGCCAGCGACGTCCGAAGACGCCGAAGGCTGATCGATCGTCGCGCCAGGCTCAGGTGGCCGGAAGTTCGAAGCGATGCATCTCGTCGCGAGGCCACGATATTCCCATGCAAGTGCCGTGAAGAAAGCGTGTATCGCTCTTAGAGGGCCGCCGGCGCGCTCAGCAGAGCGGCATGCGCATTCCGGCGGGGGATATCGAGGGGCTAGTGCTGGACCAGCTCCGAGCGCTTCTATCATCCCGGTCTGAGGTCAGCGACGCGATGGCACCGCTTAGGATTGGAGCACGGTCGCTTGATGTTGTTTTGAGCAAAGCGTCCGAGCTGGCGCATAGTTGGTTGACCCAACCGCCTGCGGACCTGAGGGAGTTCATCAAGGCGATCGTTCAGCAGGTCGCCGTCGCAGATGAGCAGTGGCATGCTGGCGGAGAGGCTCGGGGCCAATCGGTTGCCGGGTTGGGCAGATGTGGATCCCGTCGCTTTGTCATTTGCGGCTTCACTGCGTCGAGCTGGGAAAGGTCTGCGCCTTGTCGTTGAGCGCAGTGTTCGGTCGGAAGTTCACGCCGGGCTTATCAGATTGTTGCGCGAAGCGTTCTGGATGAGGGCCGCGCTATTGACGGGTTCGGACCATAGCATAGAGGCCATGACACAGCGGCTGGGGATGGGTAAAGGGCACCTCACCTCACCGCGCTGGTGCGTCTCTCTTATCTCGCTCCAGATATCGTGCGCGCCTGTCTTGAGGGGCGGCAGCCCGTCGAATTGAGCCCAACGCGTCTCCTCAAGCTCGGCACGGAACCGTCGTTCGATTGGGTCAAGCGGTGGCGCACTTGTTGCCGTCGGAAGGCAACCCATGGTTCCGATCCATATCTCTTTCTCGGAAGTAGCCTCCTGAGACCCGGCGTGGGATTTCTCGCCAAAAACGCGGCCTTCAGTGGCTCTGACGCGAGCAAAGGCCTCGGAAACACAGCAATCTTAAGTGGGTGTGTGGCTGGGGGACTAGGATTCGAACCTAGACAGGCAGAGTCAGAGTCTGCAGTCCTACCATTAGACGATCCCCCAAAGCCGGGATCTGGCGCGCATCCGAGCAGAACCCGGGATGGGACCACGAAATCCAGGGGGAATGCCCCGAGTTCGCGGTCCAGCGCGCCGAGTTGGGCCGTATAACAGCTCGCCTCGGGCAGCGCAAGAAGCGGCGGGTCGCAATCGGTGCCTGACGCCTATTTTCTCGCTGAGGACGATTTTGCCCCGTCATCGGGGGAGGGGCGCGAGCGGCGGCAGGAGCTCCGGCCGATACTCGAAATGCATGGTGTCGTAATGATACCAGCGCCCGCCCCAGATGAAGCCATGACGCTCGAAGATCTCCACGATCTCGAGAGGGATTCGGTTGCGATAGGCGATCTTGCCGGACGCCTTCCCGCCTCCCGGCGCCCATCGCCAATAGTCGGATTGGGCCACGGCGATGTCGATGGCGATGCCCCATCCGTGTGCCGAGGTGCGGTCTGTGCCAGCGATCACCCGGCAATTGTACGTGCCGCCAGCCGGCGCGAGGAACTTGTGGAACCGAGACGGCAGGTTTTCGAGCTCGCGTGAGATGGCTTCCAGCCTTTTGGCCGCGCCGTTGACCGATGTCACCTGCAACTTCTGTCGTGCGGACGCGGGAAGCCACGTGATCGTTTCGAGTTTGGCTTTCACCTCGCCTTTGCGGCAGTCTCCGTACATCTTGTCGAAGAAGGCGGCGTTCCGCGCGCGGCCCGGGTCGCTGTCTTGGGCGGGCACGGCGAGGCCGGTGCCGGCGACCGGATAGGGCTGGTGCAGCATGTCTTCGATGTCGGGATCGGCCAGCCATTCGTCGTGCGTTTTAACTTTCCTTCCGTCGTCAAGCGTCATGCGCGCGCCGTCGCGCCAGACGAGGTCTCCTCCGTCGATTTTTTCGATGGCGTCCGGGTATGCGGCGACGAGTGCCGCGGGTGCAGGAACGTCGGTCGCTTTGGCAGGCTCGGCATGGACCGACGTCACGAGCCCGCCGATGGATATGATGAACGCGGCGCTTATCCAGAGCGGCTTGTGAGCAGTCATGCGAGGGCTTTGCGAATATTGATGATTTCGATGCACACGATCTCCTGCGGCGACGAGCGAACTCAGGCGTTTCGCGCCGGGGAGGTTTTCCCCGCAGCATAAACCGTCAGAGGCGCTTTTACTTTACGCGGGCCGACCACCTGCTACAGTGGCACCAGATGCAGCCAGATCAAGGCCTGACGAGAGGGTGAGCCGGCGCGATGCCGCCCCCGGATCCAGGTGCTGGGGATGAGAACGTGCCGGAACTCACGGACGACGAGCGCCAGAAGGCGCCGACCCAAGACCATCGACATTCGCGCTACAACCCGGCGGGTGAGAGTTCCATCGGTCACGCGCCCCACGCCGCTAATCGCAGCCGCACTCAGCAGACGTTGAACGGGGAGCCCGGGCAGGTTTACGGCGCCCTGGATCTCGGCACGAACAATTGTCGCCTGCTTCTTGCTCGGCCGTCGCGCCGCGGCTTTCGCGTCGTGGACGCATTTTCGCGCATCATCCGTCTCGGAGAGGGTGTTTCGCAGTCGGGCCGACTGTCCGACGCTGCAATGCGACGCACGATCGATGCGTTGCGTGTCTGTGCGGCAAAGCTTGCGCGCAACGATGTGGCGCGTGCGCGCTGTGTCGCGACGGAAGCCTGCCGCATCGCCAGCAATGGACGCGAGTTTCTGCGCCGAGTTGAGAGCGAGGTCGGTCTCAAGCTCGAGGTGCTGGATCGGGAGACCGAGGCGAGCCTCGCCGTTTCCGGGTGCGCATCGCTGATCGATCACCGCGCGGATTACGTTCTCGTGTTCGACATCGGCGGCGGGTCCTCCGAGCTGATCTGGCTCGATGTCTCGCAAGGCGCGAAGGATCACGCAGAGGGAGGCAAGCGCACCAACGCCAAACCGAAGATGAGGGCGTGGACCTCGCTTCCGGTCGGCGTCGTGACGCTTGCGGAACGTTTTGGCGGCCATGATGTCACGCCCGAGAGCTTTGAAGACATGGTTCGCTTCGTCGGAAGTCTGGTGGCGCCCTGGGAATCCCTGCACGGCTTCCGTTCCCTCGCAGAGGGAGCAAATCTGCATCTGCTCGGTACGTCTGGAACGGTAACGACGGTTGCGGGCATCCATCTCGGACTGAAGCGCTACGACCGCGCGCGCGTCGACGGGTGCTGGCTCCAGATCAACGATATTCAACACGTCACGAGTGGGCTTCTGCATCGCTCTTATGCGGAGCGGGTCGCCGAGCCCTGCATCGGGCAGGAGCGAGCCGATCTCGTGCTTGCAGGCTGCGCGATCCTCGAAGCCATTCTGCGCATGTGGCCGGCGGAGCGCCTTCGCGTTGCCGATCGCGGATTGCGGGAAGGCATTCTGGCAACGCTCATGAATGAAGATGGCGTCTATCGAGCCGGCCGTCGCCGGCGTCGCCAACGGTCCGGATAATCACGATGCGTATGAAGGGTAAATCGGGGCGCGGAGCCGGCAGCAAGAAGGGCTCCGGCAACGCGCTGGAAACAGCGGGCGGCCAGCGCGATCTCAACGTGCGTCTCAAGACGGCGCGCAGCCGTACGGCGTCTTCGCAGCGGTGGCTCGAACGGCAGCTCAACGATCCCTATGTGGCGGCGGCGAAGCGCGCCGGGTTCCGGTCGCGTGCGGCTTACAAGCTGATCGAGATCGACGACAAGCATCGGTTTCTGAAGCCGGGAACGCGCGTCATCGATCTCGGGGCGGCGCCCGGCGGATGGAGCCAGATCGCAGCCGAGCGGGTACAGTCGATCAACGGGCGCGGGCAGGTCGTCGCGATCGACATCCTCGATATGGAGCCGTTGGCGGGCGTCGAGGGGACCAAGCTCGATTTCATGGAGGAGGGGGCCGAGGAGTGGCTCAAGGAGCGGCTGCGCGATGGCGCTGCCGACGTCGTCCTTTCCGACATGGCGGCCCCGACGGTCGGTCACGCGAAGACGGATCACCTTCGGATCATGATGCTCGCAGAGGCCGCGGCGCATTTCGCGGGCGACGTGCTGGCGCCCGGAGGCGCGTTTCTTTGCAAGGTGTTCCAGGGCGGAACGGAGCGCGATCTGCTCGATTTCCTGAAGCAGCGATTCGCTACCGTCCGGCACATCAAACCGCCCGCCAGCCGATCCGACAGCGCGGAGCTCTATGTGCTCGCGACCGGTTTCAGGGGCGCGTAACTCCAATAAAAAAGGCGCCTTCGCGCCCCTCAAAAAGCAACGGCGGCCGCTTGCTCGACCGCCGTGCCTTTTTCGACTCGCCAGTGCGCGAGCCAATCTTCATCATCCAATTAGATGATGTCGATCTCTGCCGGCATGTACGAGGTGACCTCGAGGCCGACTTCCTGCTCGCGGACGGCAGGCTTCATCCAAACTTTCATTATCGTTTCCTCCTTAGACGTACCCTAGAGCCTAGAGCACTTCAGACCGGCTTTGGTAACGTGTTAAGCGCCCCAGGTCTAATTGATTTTTCAGTGCACATCATCAGAGTGCCTGATGTGCATATGCGAGAGAAGGACCCTCCGGGAGAGGGGTCACTCCCCATCAGTAGGAGACACAACCGGGCCGCTCGGCCGCAGGGTAGAGTACCTTCCCCTCCTCGGTTCTCGGTGGTATAGGGCATCCGACATTCGCGCTGGGCCGTATCGTTTCCACGGCCGCCTTTGTCACACCCGCCCAAGGAGAGAACCATGGCTAATCGCCCAATCGACAACGATTTGGGTCTAGCACTGACTTTCGACGACGTGCTCCTGGTGCCAGCAGCCTCCGAAGTCTTGCCGAACCAGGTCAATGTGACCAGCCGGGTCACCCGGACGATTTCGCTCAATATCCCGATCCTGTCCTCGGCCATGGATACCGTCACCGAGGGTCGCCTCGCGATCGCGGTCGCGCAGGAAGGCGGCATCGGGGTGCTGCACCGCAACTTCACTCCCGAAGAGCAGGGCCGCCAGGCGGCGATGGTGAAGAAGTACGAATCCGGGATCGTGCTCAATCCCGTGACGATCCATCCGACCGCCACGTTGGACGAAGCGCTGAAGCTCATGGCGCAGCATTCGATCTCGGGTATCCCGGTAGTCGAGCCGGCTGCCAAAGGCGATACGAAGGGCAAGCTGGTCGGCATTCTTACGAACCGCGACGTGCGTTTCGCGACCAACCTGCAGAAGCCGGTTGCCGAGCTGATGACCAAGGAGCGGCTGATCACGGTGCCCCGCGATGTCAGCCGGGACGAAGCGAAGCGTCTCCTGCATCACCACAGGATTGAGAAGCTGCTCGTCGTCGACGACGCGTATCACTGCATCGGCCTCATCACCGTCAAGGACATCGAGAAGGCTCAGAAGCACCCCAACGCGTGCAAGGATCCGGAGGGGCGGCTGCGCGTCGCCGCTGCGACCACGGTCGGTACGGATGGCTGGACGCGGACGGAGAAGCTGCTCGAAGCGGGCTGCGATCTGATCGTCGTCGATACGGCGCACGGCCACTCGCGGAGCGTGCTCGACGCCGTAACGCGCATCAAGAAGATCTCGAACTCAGTTCAGGTCGTGGCGGGCAACGTCGCGACGGCGGACGCGACGCGTGCGCTCATCGATGCGGGCGCGGATTCGATCAAGGTCGGCATCGGCCCGGGCTCGATTTG
>JAATOF010002656.1:0-13681 GCA_013170925.1 Podosphaera leucotricha | reverse complement strand
GATGAGATTTGCTTTAAATGGCTTAAGCATTTCAATGAGCACACTTTAAAGTTAACGAAAGGGCTAAAAAGACTTCTCATACTAGACGATCATGGATCACATCACACTATTGAATTTGTTAGATATTGTGAGGATCATAATATTATACCTTTTGGTATGCCACCTAATCTCACCCACATACTACAACCTTTGGATGTAGTTATCTTTCAACCTCTTAAACACTACTATGCGAAAGCTATTGACCTAATGGTAAGAGATGGACTGACCAACATCACCAAGATTGAATTCCTAAGCTGCATTTAAGAGATACGCAAACAGGCCTTTAAGGTTGATACCATCAAATCATCCCTTAAAAAAACTGGTATCTGGCCATTTAATCCTCAAGTGGTGCTTGCAACGATGGTTTTGGGAGACTGCAAAGCGGGCTCGTATTTGAAGGTGTACCGGGAAACTACACCCAGTAGCAATATTTGAAACGGGTAAAGACTGTAGATATTTAAAGCAATTTTAATTAAAAGTTTAGCCGTGATATTTGGGATGAAGCAGGATCTGTCATTATTTAGTATCTTTACCAAAGCCCGTCTCATCCATATTCCATGTGCCATCAGGTACATTAGATTCGTCCCTAATGACAGCGTCCAATTTGGTAAAATATTCACTTTGAGCTGTAGGGATTCGAGTTAATTTTGCGTCTTTTGGGAGGTGTACTTAAGATTGTAGTCCTGCTGAAGGATGATGTTTTGCTTCTGTATGACATATTTTTCCAGGGTCAAGGGCAAAAATATTTCTGGAATTTAATATACTGATGACTATCCATTTCCCTCTTTATTACCTTTGTTTTACCAATACCTTTTTTGGTCATGCATTCCTAGATTATAAAGTTTCTCTCGTTGATTTTAGGGTGCCTTGATTGCTGTAGAGCTCCAGCCAAATTTGATGCGGTCTATTGTTCCTAAAACGATTTATCTTCTTCTCTTCGAAGTAATTTTAAAAATTGGCAGCAGTTTTACAGATGCCTACATGAATTATGCGCCAATCATACTGTTAATTCGTTAGAGCGAGAACAGTAGGACGCATATAGAGATCTAACACATTTATACTGAACCGACTCACGACGACGTGATTAACCCTTGTAGCGTGAGTTATCAGTAGTAGATCCCGGCAAGTACTATACCCAATAATTTAAAAATGTATTATTGTTGGGAAACCCCCATGTGATTTTAAATATTCAAAACGACTAACATTCTATTGACTTTGGCCTCTGTAAATTAAAGAGGCTAAATTTCGAGCTCTTATAACAAATCCAATTATCTGACAGAATTTGGATTTGCAATAGAGATTAATGAACCCATCATGCTTAGGTCTTTATTAAAAAAAATAAATGAAACGGGTGAGATTCTTGATCGAACGTTGGCTGAAGTTCATAGAGACATCAGTATACCGAAAGCCAATACATTCGGTTTAAAGGTGAAAATGTCCAACTTGAACTTCAATGCGAATGATCTGACTAGCAAAGTAAGTAACTTGGATGATAACAAATCAAAAATGATGCTGTCTATCGAAAAATTACTTGTCCAGTCGCTAGTCAATATCCAAACACCAATACCCAAAGGCGATTCGTTCATCCTATCTCGCGTCAAAGTAGAAGAATCCGAGTCAAAACCGCCCGATATAAAGCAAAAACAGAGATTCCAAACTAGCTCAACTAAAAAAAGGCTTGCCGGGCCAAAAATCCTTCCTTTCCGTAAACCAAACGGACTTATTGTCTAAGAAAGACAAGTTATTGAAGATTGACTAGAAACTATTCAACTGTCGCAAGTACATCTCTATGGCGAAACTAATCATAAATAAAATCAGCTTAAAACATGAAACAAAGCTATCATTTGCATATGAAAAGTCCTACAGACACAAGGAGAGATCCAAGATCAACTGAAGTTAGCCTTAATACCATATCACCTTTGGGTAATGAAAGTCACTGCGACAATGGATAAATACTCTAAACAAGTCTTGGCGTGGGCCAAAGGGAGCAACGTTACTTGGGCCAGATTTGGTAGAAGGTATTATTCAGATCCTAAAAAACATCGTTCACTTTACAACTCCATAATAATATTCTCTAAATTAATGCCACTCGTGGGGAAGACAAAATTACAATGTTCCTGGCGCATTAGAGATGCATTCTATCGCCTACCAGTGCAACCCCGCGCATCCCTTGGAGGCATGGAAGCTTTTAAAGACATCCTACAAGAACATCTACAGCTATTACTCATGAAGATAAGTGATAAATTCAATAATCTCCCCACGGCCTCACTTATAGAAGAAACGGTTCTTATTATCTATCAACTTGATCGCCATAGCAAATCAGAAAACAGGAATCGAAATATCAACGGTACTTTACCTATGGTTGTTGACTCTGGGCTCGACAATTGAACCGTCAAAATTACTAAGGAAAGTGACGATAAATGTTGTAAATTTCACATGAGTGGTTACTGGACTACAAATTACCCACAAAAATCAATTAGCTATACACCTAACGTACCAAATATAAGGACTTGTCTGCCCTGAAAATTCAATTAAATAATATTAGTCTAGCTTATCGGGACGCTGATTCAAATTTTAAAAAGAGTTTTAAAAGAGAGTTTGATCAATAGGCTCAAACATATGCTAACAACTCCAAAAGCCATAAATACCGTCCTCATCAAAGTCGTTCCGATGTGCATGATCGGGTTCATCAAGTTGATGAGGGGTAAAGTTGCCAAAATGAAAAGAGTCTAGCTGAAAAATTAGAACACACCGAAAGTGACGAGGAATTACGTGACATGCTAGCAGAAATGATGTCCGAAGTTGACCTTGAACGAAGGGGCCTGGAAATTCACTATGTGGATGTGAACATTGGGAACGAACCTTTACCTCTCCGGGATAAACCCATTCGAGAGGGATTTGGATATCCAAATTACTTATTTCTGGCACAATTGCATGATGGAACGAATTTAACAGTTCTCTTCGACTATGGCTGTATTGCTTGCTATATATCAGAATCAGCCGAAAAAAAATAGAATACCTATGAAACAATATATGAGGAATGAGATATTACCAACTTGTTATGCCTCAATAATACAGCACATAACATATGAAACAACCTGGAGTCTTGACATAAGAGAAAGGTATATTACAGTGTGGCTATTGGGATGTCTGATCCATCATACTTTGCAGAGCATTGCCGTCTCAATTAACAAGTACATGATGCTGGCTCGCAGAACTTTAGTGTTTATATTCTGGCATCTGGAACGCTCCCGCCCAGCTTATAGTCCTCTATAGCTTTTTGTTTAAGCTTGATAAATGTTCATATCTTAAGCGTAATACAGAATACAAAGTATAAAGGTACAGAACTTTCTCACTCTAATGGGGTAGCCGATTACTTCCTAATTTGTGCTGCCTGAGTCTTCCATTTCAGATCAACTAAATTAATAAAATTAGTTGAATGATTATCGAGCTGGTCCTTGAAAATCAAATTTCAAGAAAGTCAAAATTGACTTCTGAAATTTAATCGTAGTAAAAGTGGGTTGAAGTTGGGAGAAGCGTGAAACGTGTTCACTCAATAACCATCAATTTTATCCTGCATAATTGGTCACTTTAACGATAAAATGTCAAGCAAATAAAGAGAAAGATTCTAAATATCCTTTAAACTATTTACGCTAGATCTTTAGCTCCTCATCTACTACTCACATGAACGTGTGCGCGTAGTTGAAGCCGGTAAGGGTAGGTTATCTACTAAAGCTCATGTTTTATATGGATTATGGTGGACAGATATATCTGTCAAGTAGAAGAAACTGGCCAGCTGGTAGAACCAACCACCTTTACGTGGAGAATTCGTACTTGGCGTTTACTGGCGGCCCCACGAGAAAGCGGAGAATTCTACTTCGCCGGCCATCGATAGGGAATATTCATGTCCGTGTAAGTATGTTTCACTAAGCTGTAGGTGTAGGTGTAAGTGCACTCGCATTCTGGAAGATGTAAAGAAGAAAGTATTTCGGGTTGGTTGATGGTGACACAACATCAAAAGACCTTAGAGCAACGAAAGATTTTTCATTTCTTGATGAAGCTTATTTACATTTCTTTAGATCATTCTTATATATGCAACCTGAAGGCTATGACACGAGGTAATGACTTAACATCAAATGAGAGGTGCTCACTCCCAAAAATCTTTTGAAAACACCAGTTCAGGTCCCCGAACATTATTTGGCGCAAGAACGCCTTTCAGCCAACCTTGGTTGTCCGGTGTACCTTCACCATCGCCACACTCATACACATGATCAAGCGCAATTTGTAGAAAGGGCTTTGCTGGATTCGCACCGGCTTTCTCCTCTCTCTTACGTACCCAAACTCTACTTGGGAAGCATTCTGGTTGGTGTACTACTCCACCAATTCAACCCTTATTTACATGTTCTATCTAGTCAGTTCTTGTAGTCTACCACTCTTCAACTTTGAAGACGGAATTTGCAGGCATGTGTGCGTGTGTACTATTTATTGAATGATGTGGGCCAGGCCACCGTCCCTAAGGACTATAGGACGTATGAAGGACATCTAGAATACATGATCCTCCAATCTACGGCAACACCTACGTTTAAGCCAGCTAGTTTCATCAGGTCGAATGGGTAGAAACGTATTTACCATAACCCAAAGGCCACGGGCCGGGAGAAAACCTAAGGTGAGCCTCAATAAGAAATCTCGGCCACTCTACACTCATTCTCGGGGAGCGGCCGCAGCCATATCCACAAAAAGCCATGCAAGAGTTGAGGCTGCTGCCCCTAGAAGGCCCAGCCAGCATCTGACCACTTATGCTAATAGCTTATTATCGGTGATGTCGCCACCACTCGGATGACTATGATCAGTATTGCTCCTTGCCCTAGCTCTCTGGGACAGTCATGGATGTTCTTTGTGGAAAGGGTGCTGGGGATGGTGATGACGAGGCTTAGACGACCAAAACTCACGTAAATAAATGGGAATAGTGCAGAGAAGCACTATGACTCTTTTTGGGTATCCCAAATATGCAAACATATCCTGTGCGTTTACAGCCGGCAACGCGGGATGTTAAAGAATGCAACTTTGCTGGCCGGTATTATCGGCGTATACTTCAGCCAACCTACGAGACAAACTATTTAGCACGTGATAACTAGTACATGCATGTTGGTTGCATTAGGAAATGCCAAGATATACACATAGAGGAAAAGGGCCGTTCTATTGTATACATGTATGTGACGCTTTGAGTCTTGGGAATTTTTTAAATGAAGAGAAGGAGGAAAGATGAGTGACCTCGAAGGTTCAAGTTGGTGACTTTACTGGGACAAAGAAATTACAAGCGAATGGTTCAAATCTATTGATAAATCAATCTTGAAGGGGAAAATGTGTAATTATGTATTAATTAATTATTACAAATGCGGAAGATATGCAGTGGAATGTACATGTAATGATGATGTTTATGTCCAAGTACAAAGCGCTTTATTCGCAAAACATTTATTTAGATCTAACCTTCGGCTTGTTGTTGAGTTCATATTGATCAACCAAAATATTTCCTTTGTTGATGATTATCACGTGTAAAATGATCAATGTTCACAAATTTATTTCAGGTCGACAAATTGAATGAGGTCAGACGAATGCGCCCAATGGATTTCGGGATTAGAACCTCTTTTAGCATTCCTGCACCTTAAATCTAATTCATCGTTTTACTCGTTCGAAATATATTTTTTATTTCTTCACACCATACCGTCACCATGCGCACTCGAGCTACGGGCCAAAGTCCTGGTGGTTTTCACGTCCTGGCGTCACCAAAACGTGTCAGAAGACAACCGCCACCTGTCAGAATCTCTCGAACTCCAGTAAAAGCTTCAGAATCTTCTTCTGAAGATATATCTGAAACAGGTAATAAATCGTCGTCAATTTGTGATCGGGGGGGCTCTCCTACTAACGGTGACGCGTCTAATCGACAATCAGTTCCTCGACCCAATACTTCTCAGAAAAAGTCAATCTCTAACGGTCGGAAGCCTTCCCTATCAACAAGCTCGCGATCTGTGTCTGCCAATTCAAACAAAAACGTTCCTGCTCGTAACATGAAGAACACTGGGGTTAAAAGGCGAACAACCAGTGTAAAGAAGACCCAACTTAGTTGCAGCCAGGAGAAATATATATCCAATTCGAAGCTTACCGAAAGCGAAAGCAGACATGCTGTAGCATTACTATCCGTCCATCAGTCTCTTTCCGGTCAGCAGTCCGGACGAAAATCTGTTAACCCCCAGTCCATTCAGTCGATTCTTGGGAAAAGAGACCGTAGTGCATCCCTAAAATTCTCTGATACCGCAATAAGTAACAACATATCATCGAATCCCAAGCGTGCTCGTCTGTCAATTAAAGATTCAACTCAAATAGATCTGTCAATTGAGCGCATCCCACAAATACCTCATCTAAATCGGTCCGAAAGAAAATATAGTGACACGGGCCAGAATGGTATCGCTAGTCCAAGAGACTCTCAGCAAGGCTCTCATCAACCTGGTAAAGTAGAAGAAGAGGCCAGCATAAGCCCTTCAAAAACCCCACTCGTATCCAGGATGGCCACTACACCTTCTACAGTCCCGATCCGAAAGATTGGTTTGTCAAAAGTAAACCCCGATAACACTGAAATTTTGGAAACGCATCTTAGACGAGGTATGCAGTCCATCATGTCAAGAATGAATAAGTATCAATATAAACCTCTACCAAAAAATGTGCAAAGTATCAAACACAATGAAAATTCCTTAGATGAAGCTCAAGTCAATAATCTCGATATTACTAACACATCTATTAACTATCATCAGTTGAAAGATGATGAAGATGACAAATCGCGGCAAGAAATTTACCAAATCAACGGCAGACAGACACAAAACTCGCCTTCAACTGAAATAAAATCCGTGAATCCGCATGTGAACGATGGGAACGGTCAAACGCCGAATAAATGTCAAGATGTGAGTACACTAGAAGTAGAGATTTAAAGTCTCTATTTGGCACCAAAAATATATCGTTAGCTAACATAATTAAAGATCAGACATTTTGAGTCCGAAAACTTGTTTAGGTCGAGTGCTCCAAATGCCACATATCAAAGTATGACTATGAGCTCTCATTTGTTAATCCCATAAAGAACATGCGATGCTAGTGCGATCCATTTTGCCGAATTATTTATCTGCCCCAAAATTTCGTCTTCTCTCATTTCGATCCCTCATTTACTACAAGACATCATCACTTAGAAAAATAATTTACTTACTCATACTCTCATTATAGATATTCTTCGTGATGTAGCTGAGTGGGCAATGCGAGACACATCAAAGCTTCCCAAGCAAGATGGAATAGGCACCATCCTAGAAAAACCGAAAGAATTCGAGGCATCGGAAAAATTGGTTCCCACCGAACATGATCCAGTTTCGCCTATGACTATCAATTCTCTCTCAAGGAATGATAAAAATATATGTTTAAAAAAACATATTGCTGACAATGTTCGGAGTCGGAACAGAGCTCGATTAGAGTCTCGGGATGAACACGTGATCTCTACTCGTCACGTTGCATTTTCTGCCCTTGAAGAGCCTCAAAGCAGTCATTCAAATGTCGAGAGAGCTAATAAAATTCTAAATGAAGACGCTGCCGTATCATCATCCCGGATAGAGCCTCTTACGCCCAAAGTTCAACAATCATTAAAGCCACCTATATCACAGGGCTGGAGTTTCCTCAGTACCGTCAAAAATATGGTGACATCTCCTTTAAAAGTACTTGGATTCGGATTCGGCGATGAATTGAATATACAGAATGTTACGAAAGATATTGAGTTTGACTACAAACCTTTAGCTACACCTACGCCCTCTGAGAGGCGTAGGGTAAGAGTTAACGGCGCTGCTACTCAACGCCGAATCAAACGTAACACATCTGTAGATTATCCAGCTCGGAACTTAAAAATACCGCAAACTGATCGTCCTCTTCGACAAAGAGATCTTGAAAGAAGCTCGCCAGCTCGGCGTATTTTTTACGAAAAACGAAAAGATGACTCTGTGCAACAAGAAATACTTGATATCAACAAAAGCTCTACTCGTCGCCGTAAGAAACCCAGTAAACGTCTCGAAGTTTCTAACGTAGACACTGCTTCAAATCGCAACAACAAAAATATCGGCAAGCAAATCGAAGAATGGCCTCCTAAATTAGATGAAAATAGACCAGTAGTCGATTTGATAAACGCTGCCGAGCGATTACCGCGTGGACCAAATGGCGAAGATATCGCAACAATGTTGTGCAAAGGCTGGCTAATAAGCAAACACCATGACAGCTTTATCAGAGAGGTTGGTGAACCTAAGGCAGTGACTTTTTCAGAAAAGGAAGTTTCTATTGAACCGACCTCGTCCAGCAAACGAGGTCTAAAACAAAAGCTGAAAACAAATACTCTTTCTAAGGAAAACCCCCCTGCAGAGCAAATACCAAGTACGCCATGTGGGCGGAGCTACGGATTCAGCTACGAAGATGACACTAGTAGTGATGAAGAAAAAACCCCTTGCGTGACAGACCCAAATAGCTTCTCTCAAAAAAATTCTAGTCTAAAGGAAATTTCTCGTGTGGATCTATCAGAAACAGATCAAGGTGTTAGTGATAGCTCAAAGTCGAAGACAACTGACCTCCTTCCAGATAAGACGAAGCATCCGGAATCATTTCAAGCTCTTACACGCGTTGTTCAACGGATACCAAAGTCTTATGGTACTCCATATACGCCTCGTATGCCCTCCAATTTGCGAAATGTTGAGGCACTTTCTCCGTACTTGTCTCAGCTAACGCCAACATCATCGCATTCGAATGCTCTTGCCACAGCGGATGGTAGTACTATGGCTCTGATCCGTGTCGATATATATGAGTCTCCATTACAGCGACTAAGATTTGACTGGTCAAGATTAAACAAAATAGATCCAAAATTGTTGCAATTCGATCAAAAAGTAATATTTGCCGTAGACGACTTACCTGACTATTTTTTTCCGTCTGTGGAACTTCCAATCCCAGAAATTCATAATAAATTAAAATATGTATAATAATTAATAAAAAATATGCAGGAAATGAAAACTGCTTCGTTAAGTGATAGCCTGTATTCTATCCATCGCATGTCAAAGCGCTGAAATCTGGGGAGCGAGTTACTATAGAGAGGTTCTCCATGATGGCATAAACTTAAACTGAGTTGAAAGTCCACTCTCTGTGTTATGTGTATCTATATCGACTGGAATTCTGTTGATGTCTACAAATTTATTATCAGATACAAGCCTACACGAGAATATGGAGCGAACTTCTTCAGGCTATACCAGCACTCAGAAGTCCTCGAGTCGACGGATTTGAACAACCGTGGAGACGTAACAGGCTTGGACCTAATGCGCTAAGAAAGATATGATATGAGAAAACTTCTCACTTTCAAGTGCGGGTCAAAATAGCATGAGGATATGGAAAGCAAAGCAGCAATGTAAGTTGGCAAAAGTCCTCATGAACTCAGTGAGGGCGAGCTACCAGCTGCTCCCACAGATTATTGTGGTCAGTTCAGCTATTAGCAATCTTTTTGAGATGTTCATCACAAAAAGAGCAAATAAGTAAACATCTTCTGTCCGGTGGGCATCTTAGTAAGATTGATGCAAATCGAATAGGCCCTAAATTTGGGTACGATAGCCTTGGCATTCTTCAAATAATCGCACAGAATAATTGGATACCTTAAGAAATGGATGTAGTTTCACCCTAGCTCGACGGTACTTAGATCAAGGAAAAGATTCAGGTGAAACTTACTACAGGATTCCTGAGATCCAGAAAATGCGCCAAATTTCGTAAATTTGCCCACAGCTCTAAAAGATCAGGCCGTGAACGATACGCTTGTATCTCGAATTCCCTTCGACAAAAAGATTTGAAGCAACAAGCACTGATCTGCTCGTCTATGTCCACCCTACAGAAAGTGCCTTTGGTGCGGTATAAGTTAGTTATATATTGGTCTTTGTACTCAAAAATGAGTTTCACACACCCCTGACATTATCAGATGATCTTTTGGAGACATCTTAAGAGACACCTGGCATAAGTAAGTGTTTAGAGAACGCAAGGGCAGCAACTGATTATCGTAGGTCCGAAATAAGTTCATTTTCTATCCAGCTTCCAATAAATAACCAGAAGGGTCAATCAACGTCCTTCACGCGTTATCGGCGATCCTGATAACTCCGGATCCAGTCAACTAGGCAACAGTTTATAACTTCACCCCTTCTGATACAAATTCTTAATTTTTTATATCAATTCTCACAAGTTTACCCCGTTTGTTAATTCTTTTGGCCCTGTAATTGTTCTCCGATTATATCCTGAGTTCCATGCTAGTTTTGGAGCATATCCAGCGCTACACTATCTTTTAGAGTTGATCCTGGCTCGCATGTAGGGCCCGGATATCCCTTACCATCTTGGTACACGACCGTAACTCACCTGAGGAACTACGCTATGAATGATACCAGTGCATGACTAAACAATTTCTCTCAAATTTCTTATTGTTTCCGCTAACTTCCAAAACATCTCCACAGAGATTACATGTTATCCCTCAGTTACATATTTATCGTACGTTCTTTAACATCTTGATCACCATCCGAGATATGGCCTCCCTAATTCTTGAAGTAAATGAGGACAGCAATTTGCTAGGCAGAACATAGGTCTCAAAGTTCATTGAATAAAATCTATGCGCTAAATCTATATTTGCTTAGTCCATTGTAGCCTCTAAAATAAATGGGATCTGGTTTGATAGAATTCAGGAGCATCATTCCCAGTTCGAACGCGTGATAGAGGAGTATAATATACTCACTGAAACTACGTACATATGTGAAACCACCCCGAAGATCGAGAAAACTTAAATTTCACGGCGTTTTACGAAGCCTGTCGTGATTCTCAAGGAAGAAACAGCATAGTAGGTGGTTTTAAGGAATCAGTTGCCGACCGAACCTATATTTACTATCTCAGGAAATGGATGGACGTTAAATCAGATCACTGTAGAGTGGCCTAAACTTATTTTTCTCCCAGAAACACTGCCACCTGGTGATGAAGCAAGAAATCTACTATTAGATGACCCTGAAAGCCACACAATCACATATCCTCCAACCCCTTGATTCATCTTGTTCTTCTCCCATCAAGGCTCGCTATCGAAATAAAATTGCGACTCTTGTATTTACTGATGATATAGCCCTCATCCAGAAAAATAGATTTATTGAATGCTGTAATTTAGCAAGGAGCGAAAGTCCTTACGAGTAGAGTTGGTAGAAATGGACGGAAAGCATTAGATTTGATATTCCGTACAATTCTTTAAAGGGCCTCTCTTCATCACAAGATCGCAGTTAAGCTTCTAATACACCTAGACCACTCCCATGGTAAACGCAAGAAAATTTTGATGTTAACGATGATGTGATGATGGCCTCTTCGAGTCCTCATCAATGTTATCTGGTCAGCGAAACTCTCTATCGGCAACATCTCCTCTCCAAAGAGGCATCACTTGCGTTGCGCAAAGCAGGTGAACATGTTGTCGTTGCTCTCACATGGAACTTCCTACCTTCATAGAACACTCTATCGGATCAATTTGTTTTGTCATCATCATTAGGAATAGGTCCAAGATTTTCATAGATTATACACGGCGTCGATATAGGCTTATGCTGTGCATCTCTCATACCAAATGGAATCACTTTCTTTCCCAAGTTATGCGCATGCCGGGGACTTTCTCGATCAACTCAAGCTCCTGAGCTGTGAATCTTTTTTGGCAGATTTTATTTTTAAAGCAGAGTACATAACTTATGAGTAGTTTTAGTGGCGATAGCCATATCATCGATTATCTCATATTCTTTCTACCCAAAAAGACATGGACTTGCAGAGCTATAATGAAAGCCCCATTTTTCATTTCACTGTGTAGGAAAAGATTCCAATCCCTAGTTGAGTTGACTGTTTAAGGCCATCACGGCTTCGACGTACTTTTAGTGCATGATCGTTTTTTACTTTAATTCCTCTAGGAGCTTTCATGTATGTTTCTTCCTTGATTTCGGACTCCATGAACGTATTCTTGATATCGAAATTGCGGCACTCAAGGTCCTCCGCGGTAATGTCACACATGAACCATATCTTGATGGCGAGAAATCGAGGTTCAGAAGAAGCTTATTATCTATCTAGAGAGAGAAGACTACTATCTCGTAGTCCTACAAATATATACACATCATCCCCCCTCATCTTCTAGAGTAACAATACCAAAGCCCGAACGCCACTGAAGGTACCTGAAACTCACTGTAACTAAAGGTGGCGACGTATTCTCGTAGCTTGAAGCTTTCCTTGTTTCAGCCGGTCCCTGTGCACGCCTATGCATAGGCTACAGGATTATCCAGCTAACCAGCTGTCACAGGTGACAACAGCAAAGAATGATTGAAGGGTTGCCATTTGCACGAATTATTGGAGCAAAAGTTTCAGTAAAATCAACCCCATATTGTTTGTTAAAGACATGAGCAATCAACCTTGTTCTTACTGTGAAGAACTATTTTGAGGTCGCTTGATTAACTCTTTTCGAAGATAGTTTCTCTACCCAAGTCTTATTAGATAAGCGTGAATTTGATTGATGGTAGCCTTCCAAATTTTCCATACATTTGATGTTTTAAGGTTCCATCAGAAGAACTAGGGGCTGGTATCTCTGAAGATTGAGAGGTAAAAGATGCCATTTCTTCTGCAATTAAAGCATACTCCTCTGGAGATCATAATTTGTTGTATTTATTCTAATTTTTTTGTCTGACTTTGTTTATTTGAATTACCTGTATTTATTTCTTTAGACTATTGATTCTTTGCAGCACCGGATGACCACTCGGCCCCAGGAGTTTGGGACCTGGTAAAACAAGAAAGTCCCGTAACGGTCTAATAAAATTCATCAAGACGTCATTGATCGTCGCAACTTGAATAATACTAAGCAACTAATGCTAGTGATAGTTTTTTATGCAACCTGCATGTACATATTAAATTGATGGCTTTCAATCTCGCCGAAGTTCAATCAATCTTAGATCTGTGACTTTTTATATTACATTAAATCCAACCTAGCCTCTTGTTTATTTATATACTTTTTCAATAAAATTGTGAGACAACTTTATGTTTTATTATTTTGACAAATTATTCTATTCTAACTAGTTTATCGCAATGACCAAAGCTGGTATAAGACCTGATTGTTGAAGAGTCCTAAGAAATTGAACTAGTAATTGCGTCATTGATCCAGATGACGCTGCTCCAATCAAGTTGTCTTTTCCAACAAATAGATATGCTGTTGGGACGCCAGTTCCGTCAAGCTCAGCAAAAAAAGCGTACGGTCCATGCCTGAATTATTTGTCCCAAATGTTGCATCAATTGCCATCTCCCTTGTAGTTCTTGTAAGAGCTTCAATAGATGTGCGGATATAAATTCCCAAGGCGCAATATTAGCCATATGAAATGTTTCATATCGATATCTGTCGCCAAGTTCTTCCAGAAGTAAAGCTGACGACGTAAACTGGTCATCATGACGTCTCCAGGAATTTCTGTTTGCCAGTTTCCACTGGTATTATACCTGATGTTGGAGTATTTGCTCAACTTTTGGAATCCCGGATGCCTTGAGATTGTGAGAGATCTCAGAAGGCGTC